>JAGDQP010000549.1:110878-144636 GCA_022664845.1 Lepisma saccharinum | reverse complement strand
TCGGGAAACTCTTAATATATCGTTGGCAATATAACGAGGTCATTACACCAAATGGTCATTTACTTTTTCCTCTTCTCCAGACGATCTTCTTGTTAACTGCTCCGGTTCCGGTTCCTTTCCTTGTAAAACTGTTAAGTCTCTATTAGATATATTTTCTTCTTTGCTAGATTCTATCTTAAACCTTGGTGTCGAAACCTTTCTATTTAGAGTATTTTCATTATCCAAATTCGTAGTTATTTGTTCTTTTTGAATTCTATGTATATGTAGTAATGTGGATTCTTCACTAGGTGGTGGATATCTTTGTTGTCGGTTCATATTCACATTAATGTCTTCTACAGTTTTGATTATCTGTTTTATTTTGCTGTTCAAGTGATAAAATCAAATCTATATGTTTCTGATGTATTTCTCTCTGTTGTTCTACAGTTCCTCAATTTATTTCATTTTCTTGCCATCTACGTACCGGTGTATATTCTCATATGAATCTCCTCCATGTTGGGAACAATCGTCTATTGATATTTTTACCTCAGGACTCTATTGTTCTTCTTCTACCATTATTTCTGGAATATTTTCATCTTCTGTATCTTCTGTAGTTTGGTTTTGACTTCGTTTCTTTTCAAAGCATTGGGTTTGAAAATGATTTTTCTTTTTTGTAGAAATTACAATATTTAACGAATGTTGGACATCTATTTATTGAATGCTTATAGCCACATGATCTGCAATGAGTTATTTTCAGTGGCATGTTATTACCTTGTGTATCTTCATTTCTGTAAGAGTTATACTTTTTTGCTACTTTTGGAAAGGTAAAAATGTTTCATGACCTACTTATATTACTGAGCATACCGTATTCTGTGATTCAACTGACTCAAAATGTATTGCTAAAGTCGTTGCTTTTTCAAAACTTAAATCCTCCTCTTGTAATAAACGTTTGCGTAATGATATGTCTATAACACCCAACACCAACATATCTTCTTTTAATGCTTTATTTTCAAAATCACCAAATTTGCACTTAGCTGCTGAATCCGGAATCCGTGAGCAGTTAAAGTGAGTAATAAGAAAACGATTGGACAAAAAGATAAAAATTAATTTGAAAAGCTAACTAATTCACTCTTTTAGTGGATCAAGAGAGTCGTTAAGAAATTGTTTAGGTTGCTTGAAAGCAGAAAATTTACCCAAAAAAGTCTAATGTGTACGGTATTATTGAAATACGTTGCGTGCAAAATGTGTTATGAGGAGTCAACTTGACTAAATCTGAATTCACTGCTCGAGAAATCGGGACAATTCAGGGTCCAGAAAGCCTTTCTCCGGAAAGCTAGGAAGTTAAGCCCAAAAGCAGGATAATTCCGGATTTCCAAGTTGTTTACTCACTCTTATCACAAAAACTAAGCCGCCGTAGCTCAGTGGTAGCGCATTGGCTTTTGCGAGGCCGTGGGTTCGATCCAGCGACCAACTATCCTAACTAAGGTTTCTCCAGAGCTTTTCTTCCGTCACACCAGGCAAATGTCGAGATATCACTTTTAACATAGGCCCTGGCCGAAACCTTCCCGAATCATTTCCCCTACCCGATCCCGGCCTGAGCCTTAGATGCCTGAAGGCCTTAAATATAATTCAAATTAAAAAAATCTAACCATAAAATATTCCCGGAAATCTTTTAAAAATATTTCCATAATGGACGTAAGATTAATTTTGAAAATATTGCTTTAAAATAAAATGTAAATGGTTTGAAAGTATCTGCCTGTTGTGTTAGAAATATTCATCAGTAGCGTCACTACTATGGCGCAAACCCTCGCAATGCAGGTCGCTAACCCTCCCAAGGGGCCCCTTCACCCAGGCTGTCAATGGGTTGAATCAACCTCCGGTCTTATGTATTCTCTTGCGAAGATAAAATGTAGTTACGCTTCTGATACTCATACAACAAAGACAATAAGAATATTTCCAAAATATTTTCAAATTATTTTTTTAAAACATACAAAAAACGAATTTAAAATATAGAGCTATTCTTTAAAAAATAATCTTAAAATATTTTAAAATGTGTGTGATTCAGAAATTATTTTCGCAGATGTTTTAAGAACCCTTCGTGGACAGAGAAATTATCTTCAACAATATTTTAAAGATATTTTCCTGCTGTGTGGGATTATACAGTAGTTCAAGTCCCGCAGCCAGGGACAGTCTACGTTCTAAAATGTTCCTTGTCCTCACAAAAATATCTAACTTAATAAAAATAAAAAGCTTTTGCATATTCAATAGCGTTTTTTCTTGCTATCGGAGGTTTCCTTAAATCCAAATCTGCTTATTGCTTTCATCTTTTGTAAGAACGTTAAATTGTGGTATTAAATTCACACAATTTGAAAAACGATGACGACATTTTGTTTGCTGCTTTCTATAAAGTAGATTTTTTTTAATCGAATTAAAATTTGAAATCTTGAAAAGAATTTCACTGTTTGGCGACAAACGAAATGACTCTTTCGTTACGTCTTTAAACTCTAAGGTTGTACTTACTCTCTTAAGAAACTGTTAGGTTGATCACCGCAGTAACAAACGTTCGCCTTGATGACACGTACCTAAATATAACAAACTTATCACTAATATCTTTAGAAACAACAGTAATGGTCTTAGAAGATAGGTGCGAAAGCTTACCATGTTTGTAAAAAAATATATACTAATGGATGTGGATGTAACCTATCTACAGTAAATACAGTAATTTAAATTTGTATGCTATTGTGTCTCGTATCCCTGTTGATAATAAATAGGTGAAATATAGACTGAAGTGTTGTAAACGGTGGATAATAACATCATCAATGTTCTGCAGATACTTCAACGTAAGCTAAGCCTTCTCCATTACTCCCGATCTGTGAATCTTTTTCCATTTCTCACAGTATCTGTGGATATACAACGTGAAATGTTAAAACCATATATTTTGACCGAGTCTACTTAAAACCAGTCTGGTATATAGGCCTAGTGGAAACATACCTGTGTTGTGATGTGTGAAGGGGGGTCGTGAACTTAAATTTTCATCTCTAGCTAATTGCCAGAACTCTAACCGTTGCTGAAATTCAAACACTTTGTAACATGTTGTACTATTTTGTTTACGGTCAATTCACAATCACTCCCTAAACTATACTCGGGCGGAGAAAGACATCAAAAGTTATGTACCCACTCCTATCCTAAATATCACATGTTTATTCTATATCTGTAAAACATTAGCTTTCCTTCCTAAAGCTCGAAGCCACTATAAAAGAGTCCCACTGAAGTTCAGGAGACAATACGAAGTGAGTGGTTCCTCTGCTTGAATTAAAAGACCCACGTTGTAATGACATCATCTCTTTTCTGGTCCAGAAATCCTTAATTAAGGGCCAAAGTGCCCCTAAATTATCCCTGGCCTTATCATCTGCCAAGAACTGGACGAAGCTTGGTTATTAAGGTGATCAGCCGAGGCCGAGGAATTACTCCTCAAACACTTTCCAGTGAAGAAGCAAAAACAAGGTAACGTTTAAATCATCAAAGGATGCTTTTTTGGTAGCCAAAAGGTACCCAAGGGGTACCCTCGATGGGGAAAGGGATTTGTAGGGATTGTGGGTTTGGCGGATATTGTATGTGGATCAGAGGTACGTTTAAACTTTATTTATTAATCTGTCTCTCATTTGGACTATTACGAGTTTGCCTCATAATCATATACTTTGGGTGAGGATGATGATGGAGATGATGGTGGGTGCATTTGGCGTCACAACACTTGGGTTATGGTTAGTAGGACGATTGCTGTGTTATGTGCTCTGAATTGATGAAGACGCGATGAACCCTGTTAGTAAGATGAGTATTACTGTGCAACATATGAAGGCGGCACATAGTGAGGAATATCTGGGGTGGAAAGGGTGAAACTTAGGTGATAGTCATGATGGTCGGGAGGTATAGTATATCGGTAGAGAGTGAACAACAGGGAGAGTGGTGATTGGAGCAAGATATTTCTTGTTGCTTATGTAGCTGCGCTGTGTACTGTATTTGACGGATGTATTTATGTCGTAACGTTTCTAGGTGGTATAGAAAATGAGGAAATGCTGTGCGGGTATAGAGTTCTGTTGTTGGACTAGATAATTTTGATCCTAAAAGCTATGCGCAGGACATGCCGTTCGAGTAGTTGAAATTTTTGATAATAAAACGAAGATGCAGCTATCCATGCTGTAAAATCGTATGTAAAAAAAACTTTCGTAAACTTTATTTTTATATGGGCCAGTCTAGTAACTTTGGGCTTCGGCCCGCCACGATTCGCCTTTAGCTTTTACGTGTTAAAATCCACACCCATGACCCTACCGGAACTCGAACCTAGGACCTTCGATCCGATAGCCTACCGCCGTAGACCGCTCGGCCACCCGGCCGGCTAAAATCGTATGTAAGGACTGCATGAAAAAATGACCTTATAAGTATTTATGACTGTCGTGGGTTGAAGTCTCAGGTGGTGCCCGCAGTCGTTTCAATAGGTTAAGTCTGTTATGTGCTTTAGTTGCAACTATAGCTAAATGTGGTCGCCATGTACGTTGTTGGTCGAAGATAATGCCTGGATATGTTGCTGTCTTCGATGGTATGATAGGGATATTTGATGTTTTAGATTGCGGTGTACTTGTGATCGTCTCTTTGCAGGAGTGAACACAATGTTAAGTTTTATGTGGATTTATTTTGAGTCTCCATTTAGTGCACTAGTGAGCGACACTTTGAATGGCTTCAATCATGTGGAGTTGATCTGATGAATATTTTTGTGAAAGCGTTAAAGGCTGTGTCGTCTGCACACTGAATGAGATGGATGCTAGAGGGAAGTTGAGGAAACTCGGCTACAAAAAGAAGGTAAAGAAGAGGGGATAGGGCTGAACCTTGTGGTACACCTGAATGTATAAATATAGGGTGAGAAATCATGGAGTTTATGACAATTTAGGGTAGGTGGTTAGTGAGAAAACTGCAGATGAAACGGATATAAGCTAATGGGAGTCTGAATGAGAGAAGCTTCTAAATGAGTGCTGTGCCATACTTGATCAAATGCTTTTTCTAGGTCAAATAACACAGCACATTTTGGTTGTGATTTGTTATAATGGTTGGTGATTGAAGTTGTTAATCTAAGTAATTCATCATTTATGCTATAATTGGGTCGGAAACCGGCTTGGTAGGGTAGTAAGAGATTGTATTTTGTTAGATGAAGGGAGGTGTAAGCGATGGAAAAGGATTCTTTCAAGGATTTTACTTAGTGTTGGAGTTAGTTTGATAGGTCGGTATGAGGAAACAGCATTGGGAGGTTTATTGGGTTTCAGGAACATTAGAGTTTTGGAGGTTTTCCACTCTGGCAGAATGAATCCTGTGCATAGTATTAAGGATGCCTTTTTTTAAGCAAGCCGATGGCCACGCCCTCTATTGGGCTTTAGGTTTAAGGGATTGTTTGGAAGCGGAATGGGAGGTGGTCCAGAAGATATTCTTTATTTATTAAGCTTTATACCTTCATCAACTTAAACTTAATCATATTAGTCGCAGGACTTTGTATCCTTGCGATTACAAACATTTTATAGGTAAAGGCAGAGTGATTGTGAAAATGAAACGAAATGCAACAGACGCCACAAATACATTAGGAGAGTTAATAGATAAATGCAGTTATCTTCTCGCCTCGGGGCTGCTTGGGGCATTGATAGACATTTGGAGCCCTGTTAGTAACTCGGATTACTGTGCACTAATCGATGGAATGATAGATGGCGATGGAGTGTTTATGCGAAAAAAATCTGCAAGTTCGGTGTCGGGATGGTCTGGTGAGATCGTTTAATGATATATTGTAAAGAGTAAGAAAAGGGGTGGGTGTACTATGTGAATGTACCTTGCATAATCAACAGCTGTATCCATAGTATCATTGAGCATAGGATGACTTGACTGTGAGTGATTCTAAGTACAGTAGGATATGTGGGAAAGTCATTCTCTCGTATGTCTTGTGTGGGACTGGGAAGCTTGATGCGATGCAGCGTGCAAGGCGTGATGTTCGAAACACTGATTTTTTAGTAGTAAAACGAATCGGCGGTTATTCAGCCAGTATGTCCATAGGCAAATATGGGCCTAAGAAATACTTTGTATGTATTGATCACTATATTTTTTGTAACTCCCTGGTTTTACTAGCCAGTCTCCGTAGCTGGTTGAGACGGTTATATGCCTTAGTGGTTATTTACTGCAGGTAGGGCTTCCAAGTAAGATGTTTGCCAAGTATTAATCCAAACTTTTTAATGCTATTCGATGGGTGCAGTGCTGAAGTGTTGACCTGAAAAGATTCGGGTTTCGGTGAACTTTTGAGCGTTTTTTGCGAGGCAAGAAGACTATACCTTGTGTTTTTGTTTGGTTGAGCTTTGATCTCCAGATATTGCACCAATGAATGAAATTGTCTAAGGAATTTTGCATTTAGTTGTTGATTTGAAACATTGTATTTCGTAGTCCGAGAAAGGCATTGTCATCTGCGTATGCACTTCAGAGGAAAGAGGTGGTAAGCCGGCAACAAATAGTAAGTACAAGGATCAGCGATAAAGCTGATCCTTGTGAATCACCTGAATTAATAAATATCGGGAAAGAGAAACTGTCGGTGATGTAAACATAAGACGACAGAACAGGAACTTGAAGACGAAACGAACATAGCTGGTTGGAGGATAAAAATTAAGGAGTTTTGAAGTAAGTCCCTTATGCCATACCTTATCAAACGTCATGTCAAGGTCGAACAGCACATGACACGATGGTTTCGATTATAGTGATTGGTGATAATATTCGTGAGTCGCAACAATTGGTCATTGATATTAAATGTTGGGCGGAAACTTTATTGTGATATCGGTAATAGCTGTCGGTCAGTGATATGATTTGCTGGTGTTTTACTAGGATACGCTCCAAGATCTTGCTGAAGACTGATGTAGCTGGATGGGTGGGTACGAACATACTTGGTCTGAAGGTTTCTCTGGCTTTAAATGCATGAGAGTTCTCGACGTTTTCCAATCGGGTGGGATGTGGCCAGTGCGGAGTATAAACGTGAAAGTGGATGCTAATAGATTAATGAGATTGTATGAACCTTCCCTGATGTGGCGATAAGTCATGCTGGCGATCCCAGTAGCTATATTGCGCTTGAGAGAGATAGTTCTTGTGATGTCTTCGATGGTGATAGATTCTGTGAGTGAGTTACTTTGTTCTAGTTTGCGTTCGCTATTTGGTTGAAGGTACGGTGAGTCTAGATTGAAACGATCAGCTAAATGATGTCGTTCTGGACAAACGACACAGGTTGTGGTGGCAACGGTGTGAAAATTTCCTGAAGATGGCTTGCAAAGGCATTGAGTTTTTCCTGATTGGCATGTAAGGGAGTGTCTTGAACTATGATAGGATATGTGTTTTGTGAAGTTCTGACAGTGAGAGTGTTAAATCGCTTCCAGTACCTGCTTGGATGAGCAGTCTCGTCAAGGTTATTGCAGTTTTTGATCCAGGAACGGAGTTTGTAACTTTTTAGATAGTTGCACACTATTCTTTGTAGTAGTCTGTGATGGCGAAGTGACTCGATTTTCCTTGTATTAGTATAGTCTATGAAAAATTGCCGTGATCTTCGTATCATCGTCAGATATTGAGGAGGTAACTTTGGTTTATAAGGGATTTGTTCAGATGTAGGTATTGCAGAAGAAGAGTGGATTGTGGAAGTAACATTTTCTTTGGTGCTATATAAAGTATCCACATTCTTTGGTGGCTCAGTGTTCGTAAGTTGGTCTGTCAGAAAATCTCTAAATTGATCCCAATTTGCATTGTCTAATCGGCGTGTGATGCGCGGTTTGGTGACAGGAGCGGGCTGGAAGTTCGGTTGATTAATGGTGAGTTTGATAGGTAGGTGGTCGCTGGCTATCAGATCAAGGACTTCAATGTAACACCGTTTGGCTAGAGTCGATGACGTGATTACAATATGTGGTGTTGTATTTGAGTCTGGCCTAGTTGTTTTCGGTGGTGTGTGAAATTATCTATTTGTATATGTAATTATGAAATCAAGGAAGTCTGTTCTTTCACAGTGCGGTTGTGAAAATGTATGTTAGAAATATATTGAAAGAAGTGCCGTGGCATGTGTGTGTCCAGGCCGAATGTAGATTCTAGCTATGGTAATGTAGATACTTCTCTAACATAAAGTTACAAATATATGCTCAGAGTAGTTACTAGCTGTTAGTCTGTATTAGAGAGTTATTAGGCGGAAGCCAATCGCTATCTCTCCGTTTGCACATCTGGCTGGCAAGGTGTTGTCATGGCGAATTATTGCGTATCCTGTTATTTTACATTCTTGTTTATACGTTAAATATGTTTCGTTCAGAACAAAAATATAAACGTTTTCTTCCAGAATAAGCTGTTCGAACTAGAGTTTGTACTTTTTCAAAGATGGTATGTTGAGGGACAAGAATGTTAAGGCCATGCTTGAAACGATCAGAAAACGAAAGATTTGCCTAGACTTAGGTTTCGATTGTATTTTCACATTAGTGAACATCCTGCCATTGGTTGAAAAATGAATCTAAATTAACAATAATCATATAGTATCGCCTTTTATGTAGTTATTTACATTATACACCTTTGGTAGTTTACAATAGCATGCATGCATCTTGAATAAAAATAATTCTTAAACAACTTCTTTACAAACTAAACAAAGTAGATCATTATTGACTTTTATTCAAGAGACGAAAACATTCAATAACAAGTTTTCTTTCTCACTTCCATACACCATTCAAGGCCGATATTGTAATGACATCTATTGACGAACTCACGCAAATTGCGTAAACATACCAAACACCCTTTAATTTGCATAAAAACAAGACAAACTGATATTTAATCAACGGTATTACATAAAATACTTATAAAACATACATTAATACCTCTTTTTACATATTTATACATATTTACAAGACTTTCTTGATCTTTGAAAACTTTAAAGAAGGCCGTATTTCATCAAAACGGAGCCATTGTGTCTGTAGATAGATTGATCGATCGATTGGGCAAGACGGGCGACATATAAAACGTCATAAAGGTCTATGACAGTTGTAATCAGCTCCTTTGAAGATCGAATTATCTCCAAAAGACTATGGTCACTGAGATCTCAAGATCTCGTGTTTTCCCCATATTTTCTCTTATGAGTCATGTTGAAGTGAAAGGTTTTACGCCAATAACCATTCGCAATCCAGCAACTGAAAGAGCTGTTCGACAACGTGGGACGCCAGATTTCTATGTGTCAATAGATAGTAGACAGCTACTTCCAACATTTGTTGTGATGCAATACTTTGGAAATCTTTCAAGGTATGTGTAGACATAGTTACGTTTGTCTACTTTGTACATTATGTCTATACTAAAAGATAATTAGGACCTTTTACGACTAAAACACCCTGTAGATAACAATATTAGCTTCCTGGTTACCAACTGTCCAGTAACATGTTAAGCGAAATGGGGAAGCCGTATTGCGGAACTATTGTGTGTATGTTCTATATGAATATACAGGTATTGGACAAAAAAATGGAAACATTTGTGGAAGTCGGAACATTTTGTATTAATACGGTGTGCAAACTTTAGCACGCAGTATAGCTTCAATTCTAAACGGAATACACCGATACAAGTTCTGAATGGTGGTGAGTGGAATTTGAAGCCCTTCTTCATGAAGAACAACCTCCAGCTCAGGTGGAGACGAAGGAGGTGGAAATCAACGCTGAACCTGCATTCCAAAACAGTCCACAGAGGCTCGATCATATTCAGGTTTTGGGATTGCACCGGCCAGGGAAGATGTTGAACCTTGTAAGCATGCTCGTGAAACCAATCTTGAACAGGTAGAGTGGTGTGAATAGGGGCAATACCATCCTTGAATATGCCATCCTTGCACCATGTACGTCGCCTTTCAGCATTCTTGTATGTCATTAGGGGCTTGGGAATAACAACACAAACACGGATACCCATTTAATGCAGTTACCGTCTCACTGTTTTGGATGACACTGGAATATTAAGGTGCAAATTAAGTTCTGTAGTCACTTTCTTGGCCGTTCTTTTCTTTTCCGACATCACAATCCGCTTCAAGGCCCGGCGGTACCTATTCTGCAGCTTCGTGTTTCGATCCCTATTGTGCCTCGCCGTTCACTATGTGACTTTCGAGGTTTATCGATTTACATGGATCTAAATGTAATAATCCTTTAGCTGACCCACAGATTTAGACCTTGTTCAATCTACTGCCCATAGATGACACAATCTGTCTTGGCAACTCATGATTTTGGTGGATTAAACTACAGGTATGAACTAAAAAATGCCGTCCTGTAAAATTTGTGAAAATGGACTTTGCTCGACAGGCAACTGAGTGGCTCGTATATGAGTACGACGTGAATAGTTAAGCACTTAAAATACTTAAGACGTGCATGCAAATATACACGACAAAAGAGTAAAGTATGCAGAGTATTATGGACCTTAGAATAAAGCTCCTTCTTGTAAATGCATAATTCTAGCTGCTGCAAAAGCCTTCATGTTTCATAAAAATTTCTTCTTGTAATACTTCCACTCTCAAATACGAGTACACTTGTTCATATATTCAAATACACTTGCTGGGAGCAAAACTTACATTGAATGAAAGGAAAATACTATTTGCATTTCAAGATTGCACTTGTTTACGACATGGTATGTTACATTTTGAAACTTGAAACTTCTTTTCCCCACAATAATGTATTCCTGCTTTGAAAAGATTCGTTCTACTTCCACTAGACACGATTGGACGATATTTAAGGGCACAATATCTGACACATTAAGCACAAGATCATCTGCAGATTCACCATGTTGGTGTAACCATTTTACCACGGTTGTGTAACCACTTCTTCTGCTCAACACTATAGCTTCTCCAGGCAAAATTTAATTTTCGAATGGGCTGCGCCAGTTTCTATCGGAAATCTAGGCTTGAAATGTAAATATTACGCCTAAATTTATACTGATTTTTACAAAGAAATCGGAATTTCGGCGGAAGTACGGATCCTCTGACCCCTCCTCGTGGTTACGACCCTTTCTCTTAGTATACAGAATCTTCAAACATGCTCAGCGCATTCCTCACATCTATTATTCTTATGTTCTTTTTTAGTAGCTTTGGCTCTGAAATATGCAAGATGTTTGTTTAAACGATTCATATATGCATTTGTATATGTAACATGCACTTTTAAAACGTCGGTAAAATATGAGGTTCCATATGCAAAATACACAACTATTCGAGCCCTACATATAAGGGAGAGGACAAAGATGGTAATGGAGAACAGCACCGCCACATTGTGTAATTAAAGTTGTTAGGATCTAAGGAGATAAATATAGTTTCCTACATGGTCTAACACAGGGTTTCTCAACGAGGAGGTCGTGACACCAGCTGGGTCTCGACATGTGTCCAAGGAGGTCGCGAGGGGAAGTAAAAATAAATTTAAATAGGGTTTTGCAGGTCTAAACTAATTAATTTCAAATATTTTTTTTTTTATTTTGCTTGTTTTTTTTTCATAATTGCTAAAGATACGTGTAATGTAATTGGTTTAACAGGTTCTTTTAAGATATTATACAAAATAATCGTGGTTCGCCGTTTAGAAGGCATGGTAAAAGGGGGTCGCAGGATGAAAAAGGTTTAGAAACGCTGGTCTAGCATATTACTCTCTTTTTGTGTTTCTATTTACCATTGTATCTAGACATTGTATTATGCTATTCATAAAGCCTATTGGGCAGTGATTCTGCCAAACTCCCTGTGGGAGTATCACCCCCAATTCTCGAGCTCACACCTCCAATGCTAAAAAAAAATCGGTCAAAAATCGATAGAAACCGTCCAAAACTCCACTTACACCGTTCTAGTTTCGTCTTTCCCCCCCCCCCCCCAAACTGAGAATCCTGATGGAATCCCTGCTATTGGGTACCACACAGAGCTGAAAAAAGATCACGTTTGGTGACCCGGACATACGTGACCCGATCTTAGACCTGATTTGATTGACCCTTGACGGGAGTAACGTGATTGACCCCGTCTTGACATAACTTTTTTTCGTTGTGACGGAAATGTATTTGTGTTGAGATCACTAGATGTCACCAAAGAAGATACTGGTTTAGAACGCAAAAGTTGAGTCAGTAAGTTAAATGGTTTTCAATAACTGTTCATAAGAACGAAGTTCTATATTTTTATATCTAACATTTAATATCTCGTTACATGGTATAAGTGTTTTCATTCTGCACGTGTTACAACGCAACACCTGACAAATAGTTATTGTAAATATTTTCATACATTCTGAACCAGCGTTATGTTGTAAAATCAGTTTTATTTATCTGCGTACTATAGACGGTCCATACATATGTCACTAATATAGCAATAAAGTTTTGACAGAGAGGGTATTACCCTGCTTCCTCTAAAACATTATAGACTAAACAGTAAATAATCTGCCACGAGTAATAAGTGCCATCAACTCATTGCAAGCAGAGACAATACAGGGCTGCAACTCGTATTATAGGTGTAAAAGTCCGATATCAGTCCAAGTTTAATTCAGGTTTAATTATGCAAATGATAAAACATTTTAATACTTTTATTACAGTACTTAGAATTATATACACTGGCTTAAGTTTATCCTCCTGCAAGGGGTGTAATATTGAGTGTCGCTTCACAGGGCGAAGAATAGATGTACTTGACTGGAGAATCTTTGCACTGAGTAATCTCAGGCCAGGTCCTTTACAAGGTTTAATAACGAACAAATCAACATTAATAAGAATTCTTTCACTCTTCTAAAAATGTCTTTTCCTGGGCCTATTCAGCATACGAGTTGTAAATAATCCAGAGGTGAGGCAACGTCGTTCTTCATGGCCAAAACTGCTAGTTCCAACGATCACTACAGACCCCTCTCTCAAACCCTGACGTATATATCACTCACTTGGTCTTCCCATGGAGAGTGTGGTTCTTTAGGAGCGGGCTAGCTTAGGCTTCATTTAGGCTAGCAAACTAGATAAAATAAAGATCTTGAATAAATTCACAAATGCACGCAAGAATACAAGATGTACAGCAATGCAGGAAAGCCATGTTTATTAGTATATTAATGTTTAAATATACAAATTGAAAAAGAGTTTAATGAAGAACTATACGAAATGCTTCTGTCATTATATCCTCACCACACACTGCAAAAAATAGTTGTGTTAATTCAACACAATGCGGTGTCCCAGCGTAACTACCACTTTTGTGTGTTAAATCAATACAACAAACGGTGTTGATTTCGGTACTGTAAAAAAATAAGTTACGGCGGCAGTGAGATTTGAACATGGGTTGCTCAGTTAGAAGTCGAGCGTCTTAACGACTTGGCTAAATCGTCAGACAGTAAAGGTGCTAGATGCAAACGACATTTAGTGAACAACATTTGAATTAAACGACTACACTATAGATTTAAGCAGTGAAGAAGTCAAATATATGTTGCTGAATCCCCAAAACAAACTAAGATACTTGCACGACTTATCCCATGGTTTAATCACTTCCCATTTGTCAATTGAGAACCAGAATTCCCATTCATTGAATATTCTATTTCTATAAAAACAAGCAAGATGGCGACAGCCAAACCCTTGAGCGGCATTACTGCTTATCGTAACAACATGTCATATGCTGCGCTTGCTTTCATAGAAATGGAACATATTCTCAATAAATGTTGATTGTGATACCTAATTGACCAATGGAAAAGTGATTAACTCATAGCGTAAGTCGTTAGAGTAACTTTATGTGTGTTTGGGGTTCAGCAACATTTTTTTTATCCTCTAGATTGTTTCATCTAGTGTTTTTTCCACCTGATGATTTAGCGAAGTCGGTAAATCGCTCGACTTCTAACTGAGAAACCCATGTTCAGATCTAGCTGCGGCCGTAACTTTTTCTCACAGTAGCGAAATGAACACCGTGTGTTGTGTTGATTTAACACACAAAAGTGGTAGTCACGCTGGGACACCGCATTGTGTTGAATTAACACAACTATTTTTTACTGTGCATGTCACTTTACTAATGGAGCTATTTAGTGAAAGCTCATTGTAGATGGCAGCATAAACGCTCACCCCATTCTCTTTTCGTCTCTCATTTGTTTTTCGTATGGAAAGTATTTCTGCAAAGAAGACTTCTTTTTAATTTTCTTTCTTAATAAATATTTATCGAATTAACATGGGTTCTAAAGATTTAATATAAAGATTTAAACAAGCATTTAAAGCCAAAAAATGTCTTCTGATTATGACATGTGTTTGTGTTATTAAAATATGGATACTGATCTGGCAAGTCGATGACAAGCCTCGTGTTTGTACCACTATTGCCAGTTATATTTTTGTTTCCTTCCTACGTCACATCCTTCGTCTCTTCTCGCCGCATCGGAAAGAATCTTGTGGACCAGACTCATCTAGCCAAGGGGTCACAATTTTTGTCTAAGGTGGAAGGAGTGTTCGACACCTGGGCTGCCATTCAAACGGGTGGCCCCACCTTGTTCATCATCAAGTTGACATTGCACAAAGTTGACTACCATCATTAGACCATGACTGACCAACAAACAGGACGACATCAATTGCCACAACAATTACCAGAACCAAAGAAATACAGCGTGATAGGGACCATTCCAAAGCAACCACGAAAACGACAGGATCAAACTTCATCGTCACCACGATCGCGCTCAAGGTCTCCAACCTACAATAGATCGGGTCGAAACTCCCCACCTCTAAAGAAGACACACACATTAAGTGATACCGAATCAGATAGCGAGAGACATATGGACACAGGAAACAACGATGGGACTCAGCCACTGCAAACCGCTTCATCAGCAACAACAGTTCATTCCTTCATTCTTACAAACTACGGCGCTAAATATCAGAACACCAAACTTCTTCAACAACAAATAGCCAAGTACATGCACAGAGATATCATCACTAGAATCATCCCAACTAGGAACGGCACAATATTCATAACTCATGGCGTTAACTTTGCAACCACAATACGAAATAAGTTCAGTTATGAAATATTCGGCAAATCAGCAAACCTAGCACGCTTTGAGGACAAACGAAACAAACAGCCACCACCACCCAGGAGAACACCTACACTATCAGTAGTAATCAGAGGAGTAGAACCAACAGTT
Source organism: Lepisma saccharinum (assembly GCA_022664845.1). Taxonomy (NCBI): domain Eukaryota; kingdom Metazoa; phylum Arthropoda; class Insecta; order Zygentoma; family Lepismatidae; genus Lepisma; species Lepisma saccharinum. The sequence continues at coordinate 129,523 of JAGDQP010000549.1, read as the reverse complement.
ACAGACGGCGAAACCGAAACAGAGCTAAAAAGCGAAGGACAAGGACACTCAGTTGTGAAATGTTTGAGAATTAAAACCAGGACAGGGGAACCGACTTATATGGTACGCGTTCTAACCACTAGCCAAGAAACCATCGATTATCTACTCACTCACGGAGCATATATCTACAAAAGACGATACAGGGTTAAACCGTCACACACACCGTTTGTCTAAACGTAAGGAGCACTCAAAGCTGAGCGAATCGATTGTACTAATAGATTCACTTCTTTCAAACCCTGACCGAAGAAAATACTGCTGCGTGAGACAATGTGTATGTTCCTTAACTTCTTCCTCTTTTTTAAAAAAATATATAAATGTTGTCGCTCCATCAAAGATGGTTTTGCATCTCGCAAAGTGTGCTTTCCTTGCTGTCACTGAACATCGACAACAAAGTATTCGAGGTAAAGTTGAGGACCACTCACAACTAATCGATTCGATTCTATTGTTAAATTCACTTCGCTTCCAACCCTGACTGATAAATACGGCAAGTGTCCGACGTCTTCGCCATAAGCCCAAATTGTAGCTGCCCGGTTGAGCGCTCTCGCTGATATTTATCTTTCAAAATAAGCAAGAGTGGGCTACTCCTTCCGGAAGTGTTTCCAAGTGAGTTGCAATATGACTGCCAAACCCTGCGAAAAGATCTAATTTAGTGGAAGTGTTTCCAAGTGAGTTGCAATATAACTGCCAAGCCCTGCGAGAAGATCTAGTAAAATGAAAAAGCTCACTAGATGACACGCAAGTTTGCCTCATACATAAGTAAGTAATTAAAAAGATTAGAGGATTCTTTACTTATTATTTTTATATGATTAAATGCTATTTAAAATATGTTATACCTGTATTAAACATAAATTAATTAGATACATGTTTAAATGATTTTTTTTCTACAAGAAATAGTAACTACAGCATGCATTTAGTAAACATTTATATTATATAAGACAAGACTAAAAAATCTCTAACGATTAGCACATAACTTGACCTAGCCTAACTGTGGTTTGTCAGCGTCACTAGCGAGGACGTCGTGTTGCATACGCACGACTGAGATAAGTGCGCGCACTGCCACTTTAGGATTGACGGCATCTTCTCAGTGTCGGAGGGTACAAGTTAATTTTGAAAGGCAGTCATTGCACTAAGACTGCTTATTTTATCATCATCATTCTTCGTGTACATTTTCATTCTCCAATACTATTTCATTTCTTCTATCATGCCTGGCAATGAGAAAACATCTGGCAAGCATCAACTTCCACCAACCGTCCAACGTCAATCCTCAAAATCATCTCCAGCTGCAAAATTCACTTCAGTAGGAACCATTCCAAAGCAAAAACGTCACACTGAATGTCCATCCTATACCAGTTCACGATCTCGCTCAGTTTCACCTTTGCAAGACAGTTCAAAATCACCTCCTAACAAAAAATCGCATCGTGAAGAATCCGATTCTGATTCAGATATTCAAATGACAGCTTTTGACTCTGAAAAAGCCAATTATCAATCTTCAGTCACTTCTTCAATAACGAATTCCTTCCTTCTGACAAACTTTGATTCTCAACTGCAGGCTCCAAAACAACTTCTTCAAAAGCTACTCAAGTATGTTTCACGAGACTCCATCACCAGAATTATCCCAACTAGAAATGGAACTATAATACAATCTCCTGACATAAATTTTCACAATACAATCCGCAATAAGTTCAGTTTCGAAATATTTGGACCTCATGCAGCACTCACCCGTCTGGACAACAAACCAATCAAACAACCAGCACCACAGAAGGTCACCCATGCTGTCTATTATTATCAGAGGAGTGGAACCAGACGTCACAGACTTCGAAGCAGAACAGGAATTGAAACTTGAAGGTCATATCATCCATAAATGCTTAAGAATTAACACCAAGGAAGGAACATCCAGTTACATGGTTCGAGTTCTAACAAACCATCAACATACAATAGACAATCTTCTTCATCATGGAACCTACATCTACAAAAAACGCTGCAGGGTCGAGCCTTCACGTACATCTCCACCAATTCCATTAAGATGCGAACGCTGTCAGGAATATAATACTCATCTTACCAAGAACTGTCCAAACACACCAACATGTGGTTATTGCACCGGTTCACATCAAACAAAAGAGTGCACGAATTTACAACAACCTCCTAAATGCAACACTTGCCAAGAATCTCATCCAACATTCAGTTATAAATGCAAAGGCCGTCCTACTCCATCCCCTGATACTCCTGGTTATCAAGTTCCTCTCAGGATTCCCGAACAGCAAACTGCCCAGCCACCAATCACCTCAGTCGACCAACCTATAACCATAGGTCAACTTCTCTCATTCCTCACCCTTACCTTCCAAAACGTCTTTCCTTTCGACAGAGAAAACATCCTCGGAGAATTCCAATATGCAGCTAAGGAACTCTTCAAATTCAATCTTCAAGCAACATACTCAGGACCTTACGTTTACTTCTCCATTCAGCCGTCTTTTGCTAACATACTTGCTTCCTAATACATAATGATTCATAGCATCATCTCACCAGTCACAAACATTATGGCACTGTAACCATCAATGTTCATCGAGGGCTCCATCTGTCTATCATAACATCGTGAGTCGCCCTACGACAAGAAGATTATCAATCATCTGTGCTTTATGTAATATGCTGTGACGTCTAAATGCACTTCATTTTCATCACATTATCATCGCTGATCCTTTCCAATTGAAATGCTTGTAAGCGCAAAGCTTATAATAACCATGTTAAAAGTTTAATAAATAAATAAATAAGATTTAGATTTCTTCCAACAACCCATAGACCATCCACCTTTTCCTAGCATCCAATCTCACCCCAAATCCTCATCCCGATGTAGAGGGCGTAACCCTCTGGAGGGTGCTAGTCACTTGCGACTAGCGAAAAAAAAATTGCAAAAAAAAATATCTCTAACTTGAAGGAAATAAAGTATAGCATTTCCTATATAACACATTGAGCGACTACCTTACTTAAATCCTCCCTTACCATCACAACCCTTCCTGAAAAGAAGGTGTAGTCTTCTACCGGGTGCTAGCCATGACTAGCAAAAAAAACTACTGTTAAGAGGAAAAATTTAAAAAAAATCTCTGACATAAGCTAGACTAACTGTGGTTGGTCAGCTTTAGTAACGATGACCTCGTGTAGCATACGCACGAGCGAGAAAAGTACGTGTGCACTGCCACATTGGGACATTTCTCAGTGTCGAAAGGTACGAGTTAGCCCGAGAAGCAGTCATTGCACAAAGACTGATCATCTTATCATTAACACATTGACAGAACATCAGATATCGTCCAGGGCTTCGGCCCTACATAATATCAATCTTCATAGGATCTCTTTACTGGTTGGATTACTAGCTCTCATCAGCATCATGTCTAACCAGCATCAAGAACAACTCTATCAGAATCGACTACCACCGACAGTACCAGGACCTCCACAGTAGTCTACACTCGGCAAAGCAACTGATCATCCTAAATATTTTCAAGAAAATTCACCTGTTCGCTCACGCTCGAGATCACCTCATCCAGGTAATCAAAATTTACCTCCGGCAAAGCAATTTCATACCATTAGTGACTCCGAATCAGATCATGAACATGCTATGGACATCAATAGTAGAGAAGACTTTCCAGACCTTGAACACTCCTTTCTACTTACTAATTTTGATGAAAAGTTCAGAAATACAAAGCTGTTACTGCAACAAATCACGAAATATCTTCCACGAGAGATCATTACACGCATCATTCCGACCCGAAATGGCATAATCATAAAGTCTCAAGATCAAAATCTTGCCAGCAAAATCCGTAAACGCCATAGTTTTGAAGTCTTTGGAAACACACCAAATCTCACTCGCCTCACCAACAAACTATTAAACAGCCTCCACCTCCACGCAAACAACCGACACTCTCTGTAGTTAGAACCTCAGGAGTAGAACCTACAGTGACAGATACCGAAGCTGAGACTGAACTCAAAGAAGAAGGACATACTTTCATCAAATGTCTCCGAATCAAATCTAGAACAGACGAAGCTACATACATGATGCGAGTACTCACTACTCATCAAGAAACAATTGATGACTTGCTAGCCAATGGAGCGTACATCTACAAAAGACGTTATCGGGCCGAACCATAGCATTCACCACCTCCATTACCAATCCGCTGTGAAAAATGTCAAGCACACAACTCTCATCCAACTTCAAAATGCACTAATGATTCTAAATGCGGTTTCTGCTCCGGACCACATCACAAAATCCTGTCCGAACCTACAACAGCCTCCAAAATGTACAACATGTGGTGTAGCTCATCCCACTTTTAGTTATAAATGCAAAGCTAGACCTGCACCTGAACCTACAAAACCGGAACTTATTTGTACCAATTCGTACCGCAGAAACTCAAACTCAAATTTCATCACCAGTAACTTCTGTGTACCAACCGATTACAATTGAGCAATTTCTTACATTTATCACAGTAACTATGCAAAGCATACACCCATTTCAACGTCATCACATCTTACAACTTCAACGCTACATATTCAGGCCCATATGCTCATTTTCACGCTAAAGCATTGGAAACCACAGTATAAGTTAATCACAATTTCATTACTAGTCATATCAATATTGTTCATGGACTTAACATTCTTATTTCTCAATATTCGCTCGCTGAAACAAAACATACCGCTCTTCACGCAACTCCTATTAGAAGAAAAGATCACCACCTTCAATCTCAACGAAACATATCTCACTCCAAAACTCACATGCAAAGTCTCCGGCTACACCTTATTGAGAAACGATAACAACCAGCCTGCCCTCAGAGCTGACGGCGGAGTAGCAATCGGCTTTCCCCCATCCATAGCACATCGTCAACATACTAGCAACATCCCCAACCTCTCGGAACATCTCATAACCACCATCTACTATAAATCCATATACATCACTATTGCAACTATCTATATACGACCGGCCATAATATACCCACACCATTTTTCGCATACATATCAAACAGTTTTCGCCATTACATCATTATGGCGGACGTCAATATTCATTATTGACTGATTTCATTGAACTACAAACAACAGGCACCAACTATCATATTCCAAAATCAACCCGACATATGAGCAACACCACCCCGGATACCGACAAACGAACTTTGTGAACCCGTCACCTTTCCTCACCTGCTACACCACCTAGAAACGTTACGTCTGAAATACATAAACCAACGATATGAAAACAATCATCTACTACTTCACGATATTATTCAGAACCACGAAACATATCAAGCACGCAGTACCTACATTCAACCCCCTCTCTCATTACTATTCACGATATATCATTATACATTGCCACCAAACCATCCAGATTACGTATACATTTCAGCCTATCACTTACCAGACACCCTTCACCACGTAGCACCATCATTTACTTAAGATTAAAGTAATAACCCGTAGCCCATCTTTCCTATGCAAACTCCCACAATCCTACAATCCTCTTTCCAAATAGAAGATGTAGCCTCCTGATGGTGCTAGCAGCGGCTAGCAAAAAAATCTCTAATTGAAATGGCCACCAGGATGTACTTAACCTGGTAAAAAACGAGTCAGGATGTACTCAACCTGGGTAAAAAAGGAGGCACGGTGTGCTCAACCTGGGTAAAAAGGAGGCAGGATGTGCTCAACCTGGGTAAAAAACGAGTATTGGTTCCGCCCCGACCAATCAAAATGAACAGGCATTTTTTAATATAGGTGAGTATATGAGTAAATATATGAGTACGTAATACTATGGTATAAAAAGATCGAAAATAACTGATTAGAATAACCACCAGGATGTGCTCAACCTTAAAAAAAACGAGTATTGGTTTCGTCCCCCAAGCAAAATAAGGAGACACTTTTTTGAAAGGTAATGCTCTTACTAGAGCTGTTACCATAATCTAATTCAACATTAAAACTTTTCCGGTATGCCCGCCCAATGGTGCAGTCACTATATTCCTTAAACATTTCTGATACGCACGCCCAGTGGCGCAGTCAGTATATTCCTTATTTTTTCTGGTATACCCGCCCAATGCTACGCTAAGCTCACGTCACGGTCTGTGACGTCACAAACCTCTCATTTTTCTGATATGGCCGCCCAATGCTACGCTAAGGTCACGTCACGGTCTGTGACGTCACAAACCTCTCGTTTTTCTGATATGCCCGCCCAATGTTACGCTAAGGTCACGTGACGGTCTCTGACATCACAAACCTTTCCCACAATCAGCCAATCACAATGCTTAGTCACTGTGACGTCACAAAACTCTCGGCCAATCAGAAGCCGAGAAAAAAGAGCAAAAGTTACATGTCTACAATGCACTCACTCATAGATCCGAAATAATTATGTATTTTTTAAAAAGAATAAGAGCATTGCATTGTCCCTTTACCCACCGTACCCACCTGACTTTGACCTTAGTGACCTCTGGCTGTTTTCAAAGCTTAAGCTGGGCTAGGGCGCTAAGGCAGGGACCCTAATATCCCGGGTTAAAATCACGGCTGGGGCATTCATATTTGTGACTGTGGATTTTAAGACTCCTCGCTATCCCCGCCACCACTTTTTAACATTTTTCAAAATATTTAAAAGTCTAATAGCATTATCAAACTTTTAAGAAGATACATCTCTAGTACTTACAAATTACTACGCTAGGTAGGTAGGGAGGAAAAATATAGACCACCTTTAGGCAAATATAGCCTTCACGAAATCACCAACAACAATGGAGACAAATTAATAAATTTCGCGATCTCGAAAAATCTATTAGTAATGAGCACATAATTCCAGCACAAAGGCATACACAAATACACATGGTTATCTCCGGATGGCAAAACGCTCAACCAGATCGATCACGTATTAGTAGATAGACGAAGATACACCCATATAATAGACGTTAGCTCCAGAGGAGCGGAAGGTGACACCGACCATCAGTTAGTTATAACAAATTGAGGGAAAAGTTATGCATCGCGAACAGAGAAAGCAAGGGATCAAAACAACTTAAATTCGAAGTTAAACGATTAAATAATCCAAACGTAAAAGCAGACTACCAACTCAAAATCCCAAATAGGTTCGAAATCTTAGCAGAGTCGAGTAGTAATAAAGATGGACTTAATAGTGAAATTGATGTAAGTAAGATGAGGAAGGCAATTTGTGATACAGTCAAGAACGCAGCGAAGGAAAGTGTAGGTGAGAAGGAACAACAGAAAAACAAGCCTTGGTTTGACGAAGAATGACTTAAACTTTATGAGGAACGAAAACAAGCAAGGCAACGATGGCTAAGTAATAAAAACGAAGCAAATACCAACCACTACAGTAACGCGAAAGGCAACGCCACACTCGGGTTTAGAAACAAAAAGCGAGAATATATGACGCAGAAGGTTCAGGAGGTAGAGGAAAACGGGAAGACAAATAACATACGAGATCTATACAAAGGGGTAAACTCGTTAAGAAAAGGTTACCAGCCGAGGCTATGAATGGTTAGAAATGAACGTGGAGATCTTCAGGCGGATCCGACTAAAATTGTCGATGTATGGAAAAGTTATTTCGACAAACTTCTTAATGTACACAGCGGGGAACAAACAGAGGAATTTGAAATCCATACCGCAGAACCGTGGATACCCGAACCTTGCGAGATCGAGGTCGAAATGTCGGTAAAAAAAATTGAAAATTTTCAAATAACAGGGAATAGATAATATTCCAGTCGAATTAATTAAAGCAGGAGGAACGGCACTAATCAAGGAAGTGCATAAATTGATAAACGCTATATGGAGAAAGGAGGAGTTTCGAAAGGAATGGACAACCTCAATAACAGTTCCCGTTTATAAAAAGGTGATAAACGCGGAATCTCGTTACTCCCAACGTGTTCCAAATTATAGAGTTATATACTGCTAACTCGCCTAACCATATAAGCAAATGAAATAATTTGAGATCATCAATGTGGATTTAGAAGAAAAAGATCCATGTTGGACCAGATTTTCGCCTTGAGACAATTCTTGGAAAAGAAATGAGAATATGATGGGGATGTTCACCAGCTATTCATTGATTTTAAGAAGGCTTATGATTCTATTAAAAGGGATAAGATATACAGCATCCTGATACGATTTGGAATTCCGAAAAAAAATATTCAACTTGTGAAAATGTGTCTCAGTGACCCCGTAAGCAGAGAACGGATAGGTAATGATATGTCAGATAGTTTCAAGATTCGCAACGGATTGAAACAAGGCGATGCCTTGTCACCACTACTGTTTAACTTCGCGTTAGAATATGCGATTTTAAAAATTAAAGGGGACACAAAGGGACTATCATTGAATGCTTTGAATCAACTGTTTGTATACGCGGATGATGTAGATTTAATAGGGGACGATATAGATACACTACAAAGCAACACCATGTCTTAGTAGAAGCGTGCGATGAGATAGGTCTACAGGGAAACATGGATAAAACAAAATACATGATAACAAGCTGAAACACAGGGAATGAAGGAAAAAAAAACATAAGAATTAGGGATGAGAACATACAGAAAGTAAACAAATTTAAATACTTGGGAGCATACGTAACAAGTAAAAACGGGGTAACGGAAGATATAAATATGTCGAGTATCGGGCAACGCATGTTTCTATTCAGTCCAAAAACTTCTAACCTCGCGATTATTATCAAGGAATTTGAAACTGAAAATATACAGAACGGTTATTCTGCCGGTAATACTTTACGGTTGCGAAAGTTGGAGTACGACCATAGCAGATTAACATAAATTACGTGTGTTTGAAAATAAAGTTTTGAGAAAGATATATGGACCGAAAGAGGAGGACATGACTGGAGAATGAAGGAGACTACATAAAGAAGAGCTTCACGGACTATACGACTCCCCCGATGTTGTAAGAATAATGAAATCACGATGACTAAGATGGGCGGGCCATGCAGCCCGGATGGGAGAAAAATGAAGCTTATATTCCGTCTTGGTTCGAAAGCCGAAGGAAAGAGACCGTTTGGTAGATCGGGACGACAATATTACAAGCGATCTTCGAGAAGTAGTTGTTTGTGAGGAAAACTGGCTTGATCTTGCCCAGGATAGATCCTGATAGCGAACGTTTTTTTACTACGGCGATGAACATGCAAGTTTCGTAAGCCATAGAGTAAGTAAGTCAGTAAATACATAGGATTAAATTTAAGAATCGGACTTTTAAATGCGTCTTATGAGAATCACCTTTCGTGGACATCCCCCTTCTTTCCCTGTACGTATCAATTGTTGTTAACGTCCTAAACGGACTATTGCGCTTCTGATGACGGGACTTACAGTTTTCGACAAAGTGGGCTTCGAACCACTTAATTCAGTAGATCTCTGCGGGAATTGAACCCGTGACCACGGGCACAAAAAGTGCACGCGCTAGCCTCCGGCCACTCCGAGGTCAATGTTAGCAAGAGTTAAAGTGAACGAGATTAACGCTTAATTCGTAAAGTTTAAGGCTAAGTTGATACCTGATGCTAGGCGTGGCAGACAATTTGCAACCGCGGCCCCATCTAACCTAGACTTCAAGCCGTGAGGTAGAGGTTGAAAGGTTCAGGTTGAGAAGTTCCGTCATGATCTTGGGAATGAGTGAGTTTGAGGTTGAGAATAAGTGAGGTCGAGATCGGGTGTGGTTGAGGTTGAGCATGAGTAGATCGGCGTTGAAGTTTCATTGTGAGATTGAGGATGAGGGAGGTTGAGTGAGGTTAGTTGAGTAAAGTGTTAGTGCGGTCGAGGTTGAAGCTCCTTCATCAGGCTGAAGTTTAACAAAAAGTGAGGTCGAATGAGATTGAGGATGAATAAGGTTGAGGTCGAGTGCTGTTGAATAGGAATGAGGTCTAGTGAGGTTGAATTTGAGTCAATTTGAGATAAAGTAAGGTTCAAAATGAATGAGGTTGAGGTTCAGCGAGGTTGAGCTTCAATGAGTTTTAGTGAGATATAGGTTTAGGGATGAATAAAGTTGAGGTTGAGTGATTTGAGGATTAATTATTTTGATGTCAAATGAGGTTGAGGTTTGAGCGAGTTTGAGTGACGTTAAGTTTCAGTGAGATTGAGGTTGATATGAATGAAGTTGACATCCCATTAAGTTCAGGTTGAGTGAAGTTGGTGTCAAAATTACATTGTTCGGTTGATTAAGGTCTACGTTGAGTGAGCTTGAGGATAATTATATTCAAAATATGGATCTGATGATTTTCGCTAAAGGAATTAAACCGAGCCATAGTAGCTCAGTGGTAGAGCGTTGGTGCAATATTCGAGAGTTCGTGGGTTCGACCTCAGCAGCCAACAATCCTGACTGAAGTTTTTCCAGTCTTTTCTTCAGTCACCATTTTTGCCATCCCTTCTCCCGGACTAAAACTTAAATGCCTAAAAGTTATAAATAAAATTAGAATGAAATACGAAACAACAACTATAGTATTAAATGGTAATTTAATAAACTCATTGTTAGAAATACATACTTTACTGTTTAGAGTTGAAGGAATCTTTATTGCAGTGCAAATTTCATTAGAAAGGTTCTAGAGATTTTCTGCAATCGTTGTGCTATTCCTTCAAATTATTACTTACGCTACTTCCATCTAGTGGCAAAAGCAATAATTTAACAAGAGTTTACCATTTCCAAAACAAAATTAGTTGTTTAAATATACATAAAATTGTATGTTAATAGAAAAAAAGGGTGAGGCTTACTTTAGAGAAGTAAATTGTTAATTCCATTTGATGTTATATATATTTATTATAATTATAGCGAGTTCTTGAATTAAAACAGCAAACTTGCACCACCCTATATTTAGGTTCTAGTACATTCAGAAATGAAGCAGTAATTTAGAGATTCTGGCATTAAGAGGGACAAAGGATGCACTAACCGCTTTAACACTAACAATATAAATGGTTCAATCAATAGTATTTGAAGTGGGGACTAGCCTGAACATGGATACTCCAACATTCCCTTACTTCTGGCACCTATTCCAATGCACCACCATCGTGTTCGGGGGGGGGGGTAGCGTGAAGTTGCCCACACACACTTTTATGTTAATTCTAGCCGTAATTTTGAAGCACTAACGAATTAAGTGGTAGCACTTAAGAGCACTAACGAAGCACTAACGGATACACTACCGGTATAAGTGATCGTTAGTGCCCATGTAGGGGGGGGGGCAAGTTCACGGACGTTTATGATTAGTTTTAGAAACTTTTAGAGGTTGCGGGAATACAGCAAACTTTACTGTGCATTTCCCACACCTCTTACAAAAAATTATTGGTTCATTGGAACGATGAGCAAAGTTGTTCGCCGATTCATCTTCTGAAACTACCTTATCATATGTTGCTATAACAGCTTGGAGAATCTGCATTTTACTATAATATTGGACAAATAATACCGATTAGAAGTGTCCAGTAACTAATAAAACGGGGTGTAAATTACATCTTTACTACTTGTTTATAATAAATATATTTACTGAGCAAAATCGTTCCTGAAAGTACACAAAGAAAGCAAGGAAACTTTCGTGACATCTATTGCCATGCTAGTTTGTTAACTTTCAATATGTCACAGTTTGAACTTACAATTACCATATAAATACATAATCTCATCCAAGTAGTTAACAATTTTAGCAGTCAGATTTGGGAACTACTTTCTTATATTAACCACATATTAGGTCTTTTGAAATTTCGGTCGTATCTGGTTGATCTAGCAAAGCTCCTTAGGGTTACAGAGCAAATTTGACCGCAAGAATGTGTTTAATTTCATACAGGGTGATTCTATCGCTAGAGGTACCAAACAATTGTCTTAAAAATATGTTATTGGGATAATAATGGGCTCAAAATTGATACATGCTTACCTTCAACTATGAAAAAAAAAAAGGATTTGCTCCCATTCGATGTCTAAAATGCTCTCCTTCCACATTCAAGCGCATTGAACGTGTTTCTACAAATTCTGGAATAATGTTCTCAAAGTATCGGCGTTAACGTCTTGTTTCTTTTGGCGTAAAGTGTCTTTGAGTTGTTCGATAGTGTAAAATTTATTTTTGTACGGTACTCTCCGAAGTTTAAAATGACCAAAGAAATAAGTCGGCAGGTGTGAGATCGGGAGATCCGGTAGGCGAAGCTTTTCTAAAAAAATATTTTTGACTGAGCATGTATTGTTAAACACACGACCTTCGACTCACAACTGCCGAAATGGGCAAACGGGACAAACGGAAATGCAAGTCACTGGACGAGACTATTATATCTCGGAAGGCTTCATGTTGTTTTGCATTGTTGGCAGTATGTGTACATGACTTTTCACGACAATATCTCACAAACATTTTTGTACACAACAGTTTGGGGTCTCTAGCGAGAGAACTGCCCTACAACACGATGTCATAACGTTCATATTTTTACATTCTCCTGTCCAGTGACAGTATAATTTATGGGATGCCTTACATCTGATGAAGGGTTCTGTCGGTCACCGATGCAAATGATAACTCGTTCGTTAAGTCTGATGAGGTCCATTAAGATAGTCCAAAAGCTGTGCAATGAGGAGGTGCTCCATCGTGTTGCAAAATAACATAGTGCTTCATGTCTTGCAACTGGATCATGGCATCATTCACGAACATATCCACATACACATGAGCGTCCACGTAAGTTTCGTTACAAGAAATCCCCTAAGTCATCCATTAACGTACACTACGTATCTTTGGAGTTGTCGTAGTCACTTACAATTCGAGACTGACTGAACAGACCAATGTTTATGCGAAAACTCGATCAGCAGCGTTACCTTTCCTGCCCCAAGACGTAAACTAGCATGCTACAGTACGCCATTGCATGGACATTATTGTACGGACTACTGAGAAGGTGAATCCCTTGTAAATCCCTGTCATTACTGCCGATCAGCCTGCCTACACCATCGCCATACAAATTCAGTGGAAATACCCGGAATAGTAAGTAAAGATAAGGTTTTGGTCATGCTTGGTGGGTTACACATCGAAATGTACTTCCTGTCTGTCATAGACACATGGCTAAATGGCAGCGGATGGACGCATGTTCAAGCTAGAGTAGTAACATCCAGTTGAGCCGATGCGCTATTTACAGCATCACACGTGAAAGGTGTAGGGTATGCCCATGAAGTCACAATTGCTGCACTGTACGAGATTAGAAGCACTACTGTTACTGTTTGTGAAAAGTGTGCGTGAGAGCTATTTCACGCTTAACGTAGCATTACTGCAGGCAATGTGCCCTTGGTCGGACTACGTGCACTATGGATGATGGTTGCCAGTCTTTCTTCACACGCTTAAGTAACTCCCGGTTCGTCTTCGTTATCCCTTTCAGGAATTCTGTAGAATACACTTCACCAGCAGGAATTCTTCCCGGCACTTCTCATGGATATCAGACGACCAGCTTCATAAACAGAACAACAAACTAGTAAAGAAAAATGGTTCGCTGCTTGAGACTCTGGACAACCCATCAACTCTTCAAAAAAAATGGTCAGTGTCCCTGAAATTGTTCATTTACTGGTAGAGTAAAAAGACAGTGACTCTACGGATTTACACGCAACGGAAAACGCACACCACGAAGATACAAATACATTCCAAGTCTAGTTTATATCGCAAGTGAATAGCCCAGTTGATCCGCTTCGTGAGAATAGGAACCTTTTTGAAGAAGAGCATCAGTCAACAGTTAAGTGCACTAGGTGTATATTCCAGGAGGAACTGTCCCAGTCTGTCCACGTTGCTGTCACTACAGGAACCAAGATGTACAAGGAATTTGTCCCCAATCGTCTGATGATATGCAAGGAGTTCATACACGTCATTATAAAGAAAAATAATGTGCAGTTGTTCAACCGAACTTCATGCAAAGTTCTCTAGAAAGGTAAGATGAAAGTTGTTATTGCATACAAGGATTCAAATATGTTTTGAAATATGTTCTTAGCGTGTCAGGAAAGCGAGGGTGATATCATAGAGTCACGAGAACTCAACATATCTGTGATCAATATCTAAATTTGGAAGCTTCATACTCCATAAGTCCAAATCGGATATTTTGAAATGTTTGGGCAAAAAGCAGTAGTTCTGAAAGTGCTCTTGCACCCGTTTTCTCAGCACTTGTCGCTGATGGAGTGCTGTTGGTAAATTAGCTGTAACCAGGAACCGCGATAGTTCTTTTTGGATATGCCGGAGTTGTGAATAACTGGGTTTCTTCTACCCTTCGGGCCATGGTCCTTGATCGCTGCATCCAAAAGGTTTGGAAACACAAGCTCTTCAGGGCCGTGGGCAGGGCGGACTGATTTCCAAAAGTTTCTTGCTAACGATGACAACAGGGAAAGACTAATTACCTGCGCAAAATATTTGATTCTCCCCCATAACGCCTTTCGAGAGTATTAACCTCAACTCTAAAATTTACCGGAACTTACAACTCTACTACAAACAAAAATACATCCCTCTCGCCATAATCTATCCATCATCCGGACAAGAAGTTCCACTAAACTTCTTCGCCTGCGTCTAAAACTATTCCGTTTCAATATCATAATTACACATATTAACATACATAGTAGATTCGATAGAGTCAAAAAAGACTTTGAGAACTCAATCAAGCAACAAACTAAGGCAGTGTGTACAACATTTCTAAACACCCCAGATCAATATCTAATACGTAATCCTCACTATTCTAAACTTCAGATGTCATTATTACCTCATCCAATTTACTTAATTACTATCAAATGGATACCATAGATAGGGTTGTGGTAATCCCACACAGAACAGGAAGCCAACGGGACGTCCAAAAATGGAATCAGGTGGTCCAATGTGCGTCTCAATCCAACAATGGACACCTAAAGAAAATACAAAGGACATTCATAACTGGAAATCCCAAAGAGATTCAAGTTGGGACATCCAATGGACGCCGAAAACACATTCGAAACTGGAAATCCTAAACTAAAAAGTTATTTTTTTTGTACACTAGTGTAGTATGTATAAGTAGTCGGAGTACCTTTGTTTATGTGTTCAGAGTTCGTGATCCAATCAACACATCCTTACTGCCAAATACACAGCCTTACAGACCCATAATCTCTCCTTATTACCTACCTCTCATCACCCGATAAAAGCGATTTTAAAAGGATTAGCATCACACAACACAGGCAATCCTTACTCACTCCGGCTGTACCACTAATACCAATGAGCCACTTATACGTATACAAAGTTTCTACAAACTGTGTCAGAGGATAAAACATGTAGAAAAATAACTTAAAACAGTTTTATTTATGTTTGTTAGAATTTATTCTGGAAACTTTATGTATATAATTAAATTGACAACTTTTCAACCATGAACCGCAAATGTCCAGCGCAAGGATACAGAAATTGAAGATCAAAAGAAAACAGCTAAGATTGAATTTTGAAGTCAGAAAAACTAATCAATTTAAGTATTCCTAAATAAGAAAACAAATATCAAAATAACGTGGAGATAAACGAAATTCCCGATAATACCAGATTTACGATCTTTCATGTTAGAAGCGCCCCTACAAATAGAGAGATACAGTATTGAAATGGTTTAAATTACCATTATTATTGAGATAGAGAAACAGGATGCAGGTAGAAGGTAAATGTAGTGCAAGACTCCACACTTACGCTGCAGAGAATTAATTAGACGCTCTTACTTGTATGAGATGTATTTTTGAAACTGACGAATTTTTGTTTTTTCGAAAATAGTTTCGATACACTAGAGTTCAGGATAAACGAGATTTTAGTGTTTTTTTAATGAAAGATCATGTTATAAATAAGAAAATTTACAACGTGGTGTTCTTTACTCTTTTTTCTTGTCGGAAATTTGTTTATATTGTCATCATTAGATGTCAGCAAATTATTTACTGTTTTTTAATGCGAAAGGTTGATACAGTACGTTTAAAGGTTTTTCAATAATTGTTTCTAAGAACGGAGTTTTATATTTATAAATCTAATATTTAATCACTTGTTACACGATATAAGTATTTACATTCTGAACTTGTTTTAGATCAAGGTACACATAGCATACAGTTATTTTAAATATTATCATGTACTGCATACAAGGGTTTTGATATGAATCACAAATATTCTAAACCTTTTTGAGTACCTCACTATCCTATACTTCAAACAATTATATATCACCACAGCTACGATCTACATACGACCAGGCCATCCTATAACCATGTCTTTATTCACATACATCGACAATAACTTCCGTAAATATATTATTATGGCCGATATCAATATACATAGCAGATCAGACAGAGAGAAAGCAGGCTTCAACAACTTCATAACGCAACAAACCTTTGGAACGATCCATCAACTACCAGAGCCAAACAGACATACTACTCCTGACATTGTAATTACATCTCCTAACATCTCCATCCATTGCACTCTAGACGTTCTTGATCCATTAGGAAGCGATCATGATGTGCCAATTAAACTCACATTACAGCACCAACATCCGAAGCAAACCTCCAACATAGTTCTCCGTCAAACACTACGCTTCGATAAAGCAGACTGGAATGGATATCGCACTAACATAAATACCAAACTCGCAAACATTTCACCTCCCACCACCGAAGAAGAACTTCATTCCACCTTGAACATACTTACCACAACATTAGCAACAGCATCAGATCAGCATATCCTACCAGTAATATCCATCCTTACGAAATTAAACTGCCGCCACAATACTTACCATTAATGCGCCGCCCCCTTGATTTCTATAGAAACTATCAACGCACCAGAAACCCAGAATCACTTCGCCTTCACCGACAACTACAACGTACAGTTCACAATTACATAAAAGCTTACAAACTCATACAATGGGTAAAACCTTGTAACCAACTCACGGATATCTCACACCCCACAAAGTATTGGAAACGATTTAACGCACTCACTGGCAAATATAGCAAAACCACATACCCATTAATACATAACAACGAAGCACTTCACTCAGACACTGAAAAAGCAAACACCTTTGCCGACTATTTTCAAGACATATTTACACCTACTATTCCATTCAACCCATTTCGCCTTCATCCAGCAGAAGGACTCAATACATCCTCTCCACTTCTACAGCTTAATCCAAACCACCCTCTCCCAGAACATCTGCTTACTGCACCAATAACTGTGGATGACATTACTACCACCATAGCACGCAAACGCACTACTGCACGTGGGATCGACCGCATAACATACCGCCATCTCAAGGAAGCACCTCCTTTATTTCTACAACTCCTTGCCTCGATCTTTACATTAATCCTTCGCACAGGATACTTCCCACCTACCTGGAAAATTTCCAAAACTCTTATGTTCCCAAAACCAAAAAAGCCACCAGATGCTGTATCTTCCTAAAGACCAATCCAACTTACATCCGTCTTCAATAAAATACTAAAAAATTTTTGTTAGTCGCCTTCACAATCATCTTGAAGAACACAACCTCCTTCCAATCCATCAAGCAGGCTTCCGACCATTTTATAGTATCAATGATCAACTTATTCGACTTACTAATACTATCACTAACCATTATAACACCTCCCTTCCATCCTGCTTAGTTCTGTTCGATCTGGAAAAAGCTTTTGATAAAGTCTGGCATAAAGCTCTCATATACAAACTTCAATTCTTCCATCTTCCAATCACTATTATCCGATTCGTCTTTAACTTCATCTCCAATCGTATAGCATACATCAGTATCAACACCAGCCTTTCCCATCCTATATTCTTACATTGTGGAGTTCCTCAAGGTTCCGCACTTTCTCCGCTTTTGTATCTCCTATTTGTTGTCGATATTCCTCCCTTGCCGCCAAATATACATATTTTTCAGTACGCAGATGAAACAGCATTTCTAGCCATTAGCCCTACCATACAACACATCAACCGTACAATGAACATTGCAATAAGCACATTTACCTCGTGGTGCAGTAAGTGGGGTCTCACTATAAACTCTCATAAAACCCAAGCCATCGTCGACCTTCCACCCAAACGCAAAACCCGTATCCGTCGCAATCCATCTCGTTTTGCACTTACTGTTCAACATCCGCTCCACTAAACAGGTAACCTATCTTGGACTTATACTCGACCACCAACTAAGCTGGCATCCATATCTACAGATATTAGTACGAAAAGCCACCAATAGACTAAACATACTAAAATGTTTAACTAGTACGATATGGGGACTAAATGGAAACATCATCATCAATACATACAAAGTCTTTTTACGTCCAGTTCTCACATACGGATTTACAGCATGGATCGCAGCATCACCGAATATCTATCAAAAATTACAAATACTTGAACGACATGCACTTCGAATCGCTTTCCGTGTGAAATTGCCAAGCCCTACACAAGAGTTACCAGGTGTATGCATAAGTAGTTTCCGGTTTACCTAAGAGATGGCGCCAGCGAAAAGTATGTAGCGTATTCATTCGACACATACATCATTTTGTTCGTCTGACATTAAACTACGAACACACACAAGTTGAGTCCGCCAAACACTAGCGTCCTTTGTTTTATCGTTCAGTGATCATGTCGAAGTTAGTGCCTGAAAAAAAACATTTACGGCACGCATTGCTTTTCTTATTTAATCAAAAGAAAAAGGCTGTTGAAAGTCATCGTGTGCTGGTAGAAAC
>JAGDQP010000549.1:88043-110778 GCA_022664845.1 Lepisma saccharinum | reverse complement strand
TTTTTTTTTTCAGGCACGCATTGCTTTTCTTATTTAATCAAAAGAAAAAGGCTGTTGAAAGTCATCGTGTGCTGGTAGAAACATATGGTGAACACGCTCCATCGATTAGAACATGTGAGACATGGTTTCGACAATTTAAAAGTGGTGGGGGACAATGAACAGTGCTATTCTTGAATAAGTACTTTTTGCCCTGGACTCACTGTCCCCCTTTTGTTAAAAATATCGTCTTGCATCGGAAACGAACTTGTGCTGGTTAACGATCACAGTAGGTTAGATTGCTTTGCATAAAAAATCATCTTATATGCTTGAGTCACCCTGTTGCAGTGTCTCTAAATGTGGACAAATAACCATCCAGATATGTTAAAAACAACCGAAAAGTGGCCTAAATAAAACTAGACAGAACAAATAATAAGAACATGATTATCTGCAAATAAAATGAATAAATGGCCGCTGGAAGCCAGTGGCAAATTAGAGTGCCTTGTGTAGGAACTCCGGCGCAAGAGACGCTCATCGTGTGCGTGTTGAATAAATGTGGTGGCGGGAAAGTGTAGTGAAATAGTATAACATATAATAATTAAAATACTTAACAACCAAACAACACTTACTTTCCGGAATCCGGAATGGAAGCGTACAGCAAAAAAGCTTAGTGTATGTGTGACCAAATAAGTGAATGATGGAGAGGGAAAGCAGAAGAGAAATCTAACACGGAATTGGAGGGAAACCTAGTAAGGAGAACAAAGGTTGCATACAAACTTTGTAGGAGAACATCATTTCTACGGCTATGGTTTGCCAATCCCCCCAGGAATACAAGTGTAAATGAAGTGAGAGTGAAAGTGTGGCAAGTGAAAACAACCTAAACCCTATGGTGAGTGAGGAAGAGGAAGATAACAGTAGAGAAGACGACTAGGAAGGAGAAGCGGAAAAAACTTTGTGGGCGAAACAACATTCCCACGCGCAATCCGATCCTAAAATTCCTCTCTAATCTCATTGCAGGGGTAGCAAAAGAAGACGATGCCGAATCAAGTCCATGTTTGAAGTCCGTGTGTTGTCCTTTTTTTTTTCAAAATGTTATGTATCAATGTTTCTTTTTATAATAAAATTGCAAATACGTAGGTAGGGACCCCCCCCCCACAAGAAAATGTTCTAAACATGAACTAAAGACCAGGAGAACCTTGGATGCCTGGTCAAAAGTCCGTCCCGCAACACCTGAAGTTTAAACTGAAGGAACATAGGAGCTTCTTGGAGTGCCGGAATTCCGGCACTCCAAGAAGCTCGAGGACAGCCTGTCCCAGAATGGGGAGAGCGAACAATTGCTCGTGCTGTACGTCACCGAAAGTACACAACCTATTCTGTACAAAGAATGTAGAGAGACAGGGGTGGAAGGCGGGTCCCCAAATATGTTGCAGTGTGTGTCCAGAGAAAAAGTTCGCTAAAACATTGTTAAGTACATAGAATGACTTGAAACACAAAAAATGATATGATACAACATGCAAGTAATGTTCGTGTACAAAAAAATTATATCTTTCAAGAAAAGAATGTGTCTTAGCATCATCATCACATTGCATAGGGAAAATACAATGCTCATAAGTTAAAGAATTCTTGCTTTTCTTTAGAAAATGAATAAGACCTTATCAGTTCTTGTGACACTGAAGTTTTCACAAACCGTTCCAGCAATGTAATAATTCATGTCTTGTCATGGTTCCAGTTAAGAAATTCATACAATTGAATCGAAAAAATTAACTTGTCATCGCTAAAGCATAGTTCTTTTCAGACATAGTGATTCTCACTTGATACTGTTCTGTTGAAGAAAAATCATTATGTTCATTAATTAAGAACTGTTCTCGTGTAAAATAATCTGACCAAAGATCTTTAACTAATTCGAGTGCTTTCTCATGGTTACTCTCACAGAGTAAGCGCTGTAGATTCTTGACCTGAACATCGAATGTTGGGTTGAGTCTCTTGTGTAGGAGAGCTTGAGAATTAAGTGAAATTAACAGAGTCCAAGGAATTGCTTTGCATTTCATCCAGCTGTCTCCATTCTTCAAAAAGCTAACCTGTTACTAGTATTGTCAATGAATTCGTTTTTTGCTTTCTTCTTTTTTCACATCAAGAAGAATGTTGGTATTATAATCTTTTCCCACAGTATTAAGCTTCGTCAAATTAGATACATCTGGTGCTGAAGTCTTATCTTTTTTTCAAAGAAGCTTGTTGATAACTTTCATCGCAAAGACAAGAAACAAGCGTAATAGAATTAATTTCGTTTTCGGCTGTACGAGTTATATGCGAAATGCTTTCCGCCCAATGACTACTGCTATTCTTGAATGAGTACTTTTTGCCCAGCAGAGAGATTGCGCAAAGTTATGTAATTATAAATCAGGCTTTTGAAAAAAAACACGTTCTCATTAAGCATTCAATGACTTATATCAAAGATTAATAGAATGTAATTGTGTATAAGATACTAAAGAATATATTGTGTAATCTTTGCATAAGTTTGCATTAAAATATATCATTTTAGTGAAATTTTCTTGAATTGTGCGCAATCTCTCCGGGATTTGCCCTATAGATTAAAGGTGTTGAAGAAAATACGTAAATTCGAATTGTTTCTTCTCATTGTGATAATGTCTTTTCTATTACAGCCAGGGGAAGGACAATAACATAAGGAGGGCAAGCGGCGATCGCCGACCTGGGTATATGATCAGTTCAATGTTCTCAGATTTTCATCGCAATATTCAATCAAAATATTGAAAAAAATCACAATTTTATATTTAAAAAAAAAACACCTGTTAAGTTTACTTCTAAAATTACTGAAAATTAAAACGAAAAAATGCGAAAAGGATTCAACAAAATGTTAATTTCTTTTTTCTATTGTACCCTTCATGTGGCCAAGATTTTCCCGTCTTCCGGGGAATTTTTCTCCGTCTGCCAACGCTGAGTCCAACCATGGTTTCACCTCAGAAAATATTTATTTTACTTTAATATCAAACCTTATTTCGTACTAGATAGTAAATGTTCTAGTACTGAAAATACAGTACTATTATTCATCATTCATTTGTACGAAATTGACGAAGAGTTTTTCTTTCATCTAACACGGTGTAATTCAACCTTTTTATACTCACGGATCGGCAAAACTATAAGAAAAAATATTTCAGGAACCGGGAAGATGCCACTAAGTTTGAGAGAACGCCTTCACACTTTCAGATTCTAGTTGCTTTGGAAAGGAAATGTAAACTCTCATCTCAATTTTGGACTGTCAAAATCTACAAAATGAGTGTTAAATAATAAATAGGACGAGGACATACTGTACATCGACCCGCGGACCGACGGTTCACAGAATTAAAACCACTGATTTTAAGAAATTGAGACCTTCTGTTTCGTGTATTGAAACTTGTAAACTAATTCTTACACGGCTAAATATAAATTGCAATAATATTATAAAAGAAAACAACAGAAAAACAAATTCACAATTTGCGGATATATTCATTGTTATGAGGTGCCACTAAGAGAAAATACCCTTTACTTGACTTCTCTTACAATTTTAGTTTCTAGTGTGTACATCTGCCACTTATGCTACATCCATCTACTGGTTAAGAAGTTAAATTATAGGCTTATTTATTTACAGAGATGAAGTACCGCTCCACCCGTTATTGCTGTAAAGGTCATAATTCGCTGACTTTGTTCTTTGCTGGAAATTTTATTGAACACAGAGTCCAACGAGGTGCATTTTAGACTGTACGTAGACATAGGTCTCTTAGCAATCCATAGAGCTATTAGGGCAACCAGACTTTCATAGACATTTAATTAAGCTGCCATAATACTTGTTATAATTCACTAATGTTGGAGATTTTGATACTCTTAGCGAGACTTGGAATGAGCTTATTACACATACTAATGTAAGGTGTGCTGGATGACGCTGTATTTAGGTAAAATTAGCTTCAATTCTTGAAATAAAGAAAGTCAATCAAACGAATCAGAAGAATGAAAGCGGTCCAATAAATTTATAACAATGAACCCAATCTTAAATCAGTTTCTTTCTATCTGTTTTTAGGGGGGGAGGCGTGCCTACGTTAGAGATAAACAAAGTGAAGCCATCTGCTGGACAAATTTCAAAGTTAAACCAGAAAAATTCAGCTAGAAAACCCCATTACCATTATGTTCGTATCCTTTGACTCTTCTCATCAGCCCTCAACAATATGGTGGAGGGCGTGAAGATATCAGAAGTTTTTAAAATATATTTATATTTCTACTCAAAACTTGTTTTGAAAATTTATTTAAATACCAAAAATATGTATTAATAATATCAGTGTTTCTTTCAGGTAAAATGTTCTGGGAGTTTTTTAAATCTTTAGAGAGCACAAAATAGGATAAGGGACGTAACTTTCTAGTGGGAGCTACACACCACGGTGAGTAGCAACAGAAGGGCTCAGAAAAAGAGGAAGATGTAGAAGGACTTAGAAAGGAATGGGAGAAGTATGCGAATTATGTTGACACTAAATTTATGAAACTTTTCGATGTTTGCTGTAAATGAATAATCGTGCATTCCGTCCAACATTCATGCAACCACCTTATCCTTTCATTTATATACCATACTAATATGCTCTTTCTTTCCCCCCCCCCCTCTCTCTCTCTCTTTCTCTCACACACACACATACGCACACACACACACACACAAAGAGAGAGAGAGAGAGAGAGAGAGAGACAGAAGTACAATGAATATTTGTAGTATAAGGCCCGCTCTAGAAATTTCGATTCTTTGGAAAAATCAATATGTGCACTTATAAATTTATGATCCCGCAGATTGCGGATTTTGGAATCACTAGATAGCAACCTCTACAAAATGTTGTAGTTTCAAAAAATAAGTCTTCAATAGGTACCATAAAGGACAATTTTTGATACTTACAATTAACACATAGGCTAAAATTTTGCAGTTCCAAATTTCCAAGGATTCTTGTTCGTTACACAGGTTGTAATTGGGGTAATTGACTCGGTCTGGGGGGTTAAACCCCCGTGTAGCACTGTGAAAGAAACACTGAATAATATACGATATGAGTTGGCTGACAGTTTGTTCGTTGTAAGGGGTTCAAGTTCCGAGTAGCTCCATTGATTGAAGTGGTATCGATACAACTTTACCTAAAACAGTAGGGCCCTTTATTATTGGCTCATTTAGAACGTTAATAGTATTAATAACAATTCAACACAGATATGGAACTAGAAATTGTTTGCGGGTGGCGTAGTTCAAATCAATTATAATATATTTATAAGTTGTAGGTATTTATAAGGTTTAGATATTTTTTATTATAGATATTGAAGAAGGAGCAAAAATATATAAACACTTTGCCAACCTGTTTGTAGTGACGTAATAGCAATAGCTCCAACTCCCTAACGAATAGGCTATCTCTATTTGCACCGGTAATTCTTCAGGATTAAAGAATTTTGAGCTGGCCTTTTAGAAATTTTCCGCACGTGATTGGTATTAATAAAGAACAGTAAACAAATAAAAGAGCTAATAACTACATGTATATTGATATAAACTATGCACACGAACTTGTCACAAGAATAATAAAAGATTGCAACATTTGGTTAATTAGTGATGCGGTTTCTTGATCTGCGCAAATATATAATCGCATGTTCTTGAGACAATTTCACACAAACATTGTCGAAAACAATTAAAAGTAATAAAGCTTTTATTGTTATTGCTTCTTATAAAGTAAATTCTTTGATTGATACCATTCCATCTCTTTGATATACCATCATGAATTAAATACATATATTTAGGTAATCGCTTGCAATGGTAACTTCGCTGTTTGAGATTACTCAGCTCCGAAATGTGAATTTAAAGCTTCATTATAAGACAATAAGACATCAATAACAAAAAATCAATGCATTAATCATTAGTGTAAATAAGTTATTATTTGATTTAGCATTATCTGTTGAATTAGTCACTGAGAACATTTAGCGCGCAAGAGATGGCGGCCTTATACAAGCACGAATTTGAGATGTCCTTATTTTTACATTTTCGCTACAATTTAAAACTCTTGGAATAATTGGAACGAAAATAATATATTAAAGTTTGTCGTTGATAATATACGATAGTTTTGAAACATTAAGAAAACAGTTTAAGGCATTTTGAAAGATTGTCGTAGATAATTTATGAAAATACTATAAAGGCATTTACGGGAGATGCGTACGCAATAATACAGTATTTTTTGTTTAACACGATGAGCTGGCTATATGCTCATCCGTGACGTCACTGCAAACTTAAGTTGTCATTTTCTAACATCTGACTAACCAACTCACTCACCTTTAACCATATTTCCTCACTCTACATTATGTCCATGATTTATTTTAACAAAATATATGTCACTTACTTCCTTTGGGGAATCCCTTTGGCATCGATCGCACAATTTTGGAATATGCATTTTTCAATAGAGCGGATATAAAGTCTTTGCCGGTGTTCATCAGCTATCATGTTCGCTTTATGCTTCCGTAAGGTTTAATAGTGTAATCCCCAAACGTTGTGCAATCTGGAAATGAATTGCCCTCCAAAATCACGAAAGACTGTGCAAAGTGGATCTGGAAGAGATCAGTAGTAGTGTTCAGTATGGAGATTTTCGTACCGACTTTCGCTATATTTTCGATACTGACAATTATCGATATACCGAATTGTCGAAATATCGGAAATGCCGAGCTAAATGATGACGTATAACAGCAAGGAAGATTTTTGTCCACTTATTTGTATTGAGCCCAAACATAGAATTCATCATTGCAATGAATATCCCAAAAGAACTAATCAGACCGAAAGAAAGTCGACGAAATTGGTAGTTACCAAATCAAAATTCAGTATAAGGACGACTCTACTTTGTTAATTTGACTTGGAAATAGGCAAGAGATAAATCTAATTTGGAGAATTATTTAGCTCCATTATAACTGGATAATAGGCAATTGATGTCATCTACTTGAATTTTAGGGTATACTACATATTTGTTAAATCATCTAAGATCTAAAGCTGCTCTAAGCGTTCCATCGGGTTTATATCTACTACGTGAAACTTGTCGTTGTGAGGACTATTATTATTTATAAGTTCTTCCTTTCGTTCTTGTACTTCCTTAAATAGTTCCATAAATTCCTTCCATTCTGTATTGATGTATGTACCTTCAGCTTCTTTCTCAGTTGACTGTGAATTAACTATTCTTTTTCTTCTTTCCACAGGAAACGTTGATTTTCTCACACTTTTGCTTCCTGTTTCTGCATCTTCGTCTTTACTATTACTTTCATATTCTTTCCTACAAAACGTGTTGTCTCTGTGCGGTTCCTCGTTTCGTGCCCCACGCTGGGCGCCATTTTGCTAATTGAATGGATGGATGGATGACTGATATATTCTTTTTGTAAATACCTTACAGGAAATATTTAAACGTCTTCGGCTAGAATAGTTCAGTTTATCTTCAGCATGGACTCTACTCTTCTCATATCTCAGGGTTTTATATTCAGTACGTTTCTCCGTAGTGGACGCACAGCAAACGTTTATCACTAAATTTGCCTTTATTCATGTGTATAGTATTTAACTAATGTTCCCCGATAAGCAGTCCAGGATTTGTTTGACACTGGTAGGGCTAGATTAACTATAGTAGTACTTAAACAGGGCTTCAACAATTTTATTGCCGAAAGCGCTTTCCAACAACATTTAAGCCGAATAACATCAAAACTGTAATATTAAGAACATCAGTTAATTTCCTCTGATTACATTTTTTTTAATTCCTAGGCGCTACTAGGACCCGTTCAGTGGGGTACACCCTCTATTGTGAAAGGGATGTGGAGAAAATTCAGGATTTTAGGAATTGGATGTTGCTCAAAGCGGTTTTATTTCATTGTTCTTTATTTTCTTCATTCAAATAATCTGGATTATAATGAGTTCGTCTCATAATCATCTTATTGGTGAGTTTAACGATATGCTGATGGTGATGAGGTGCACTTTGACGTCACAACACGTCGATTTTGTTAGTGAGACGAATGCTGGGTTATCTTCTGGAGTTACTCTGAACTTATGAGGACACTATGGACCTATTAATAAATGATTATTACTGTGCAAAGTATGAAGGTGCTTTGAAAGGAGCAGTATCGGGACTACGGGAAGAGCGGACGAAATCTTGGTCAGGGTGATCTGGCGGTATGGTATGGTGGTAGAGGAAGAGTGTTGCTGTTGACGTAGTTCGGGGTTCGGGTGTAGTAGCGGTATGTATGGTGTCGAGGTTTGGATGATGAACTTCGAGGCGTCTTCGGATGAATTTGTTGCGAAGCTGTTCAAGATGGTAGAGTTTGTGTGAGAAGAGTGTACGGTCATAGAGTTTGGCTGTGAGGCTGGGTAGTCTGATGTAGTATGCTGTTCGCAGGGATTGCCTTCCTAGTATTTGTAGTTTGAGGTAAAGAAGCAGGCTGCTGAGATTCAGGCGGTAAACCCATAGGTGAGTACAGGGCGAAGGAAAACTTTGTATTGTTAAGTACTGTTTTGGGTTGTAAGCCCTAAGTGGTACCTGTTAGGCTTTTCAGAAGGTTTAACCTATTGTAAGCTTTGGATTCGATGGTGCTGAGATGTGAGAGCCAAGTGACATGATGATCAAATGTGATTACAAGATATGCAACTATTTTTGTTGTATGTACGTATTATGGATGGTAATTGAAAGATGATTTGGGTTGCGCTGAATGAGAGTGCGGCGTTTTGGTAGATGAAAACGATGACTTGTGTCTTGTGAGAGTTGATTTTGAGTCGCCATTTTTCACACCTATCTGTGAAACGTTGTATAGCTTTTTTCATAGAAATGTTGATCTGTTGTATGGTTTCTGCACGGGCGAGAAAGGCTGTATCATATTGAAATTGTTGAATGTTTGGAGGAAGTAGAATAAAATCGGTGATAAACAGAAGATAGAGGAGTGGTGAGAGGGAAGAACATTGGGGAACTCCAGAATGTAGGAAATTGTGGTGGGAAAACGTTGAATTTATGCTGATGTAAGCAAGTCGATTTGTGAGGAAATTAACAATGAAGCGCAGGTAGGCGATAGGCAGTCGGAAAGAAAGAAGTTTGTGTATGAAAGCTTCGTTCCAGACTTTATCAAAGGCCCTTTCGAGATCAAATAATACCAGACATTATGGTTGGGATTTCTTGTAGTGATGAATGATGGGGTTGTGAGCCTGAGGAGTTGGTCGTTAATACTATATCCGTGACGAAAGCCTGCTTTGGTTGATGGAATAAGATTATGGTCCTTCAGGTGGATATGTAGTCGATGGACAAGGATTCGTTCAAGAGTTTTGCTGAAGGTAAGAAGAGACGGCACGTGGAGATTTCTTAGGTTTCAAGAAAATCAGAGTTTTTGATGTTTTCCAGTCGGTGGGTATGTAACCGGTACGAAGTATGCAGGTATACATGGTGGGTAGAAGGTATATGAGAGATTCCTTTTTTTTAGCGTTTTGCTAGTCACCAGTATGACTATCCCCTCCCAAGGGTTACGCCCTCGCCTTAGGGAAGTGGGATTTGAGGACTATAGGGTAAAAATGAACGGTTTAGTTCGGCTAAGGATTTCTGATAAACTCTTTATTAATCCTTTATTTTCCTTAATCTATTAAACAGAATGTTATAAGCTAACGCTTATTATAACCATATTTTTCGGAACTGGTGAATATGGTATGGCATATGAGTATGAAGTGCGTTACACGTCATAACACTTTGAATTACAATTGGACGAATGATTGGTTGATTATTCTTCTCATCTAGAGGCTTCTCTAGATGGTAATGGAGACAGGTGAGCCCTACATATAACTTATGGAAACTGTGCAATGATGAATATGATAAGTGAGTAGGTGATGTGAGTGATGATGAACAATACGTCAATGATGCTTAGGTGAAAGGAGAAAATGAAAAGAAGACATGATGGCCTGAATAAGTTGCTTGACGTTTGACTTTGAGGATTTGTTGTGCTGCCTGTTGGATTTTGTAGAAGATGGTTTCCTTGTTAAAAGGGTAGAGATTCTGCAGAGTAATAGTAATGAATTGTATTATTTGTTCTGTAGTAGGCAAAGAAAGAGGTGATTCGTTGATCTGGTTTGTGCTTGGCTCTGGTATACGAAGTGGCACTACTGGCATGTTGTTTTCGGCATTTGGTTTCGGTTTGCCTTTGCATTTGAATGAGTATGTTGGGTGTTGTTCTTCGCATGTATTGCATTTCGGTGGATTCTGAAGGTTTGTGCATGATTTGGTTAGATGATGTCCAGAACAGTAGCCACAGATTGGTTCATCTTAACATTCACTGGCTATATGGTCTCCATAAGTTTGGTACATCTCACATCGCAGTTGTATCGGTGGTGGTGATCTGGAAGGCTCCACACTGTGGCGATGTTTATAAATAAAGGCTCCATTTCTCAGAAGGTTGTCTATTGTTGATTGGTCTATGGTGAGAACTCTAACAATGTAATTGGGTGTACAAAGTTGAGTTTTGATTCGGATGCACTTCTTTATGATATGGCCTTCGATGGCAAGTTCTGCTTCGATTTCATCATCTGGTGTATCTGGTGGAACTCCTCGGATTACAACTGATAGCATGGGTGCCTTTCTAGGTGGTGGTTACTGCTTTATTGATGGTGATTTGAGCGTTGTGAGTTGTACTTGTTGGCCGAAAATTTCATAGCTGTACTTGTTGCGAATAGTTCTTGCTAGATTTGGATCTGGTGACTTGATTATGATGCCATTTTTGGTAAGAATGATTTCAGTGATGTGGTATCTAGGAACATATTTCAATCGCTGCAGTCGTTCATGACTTCAGTAATGACGTCAGAGATACTGACGTACTTCCGGGACCCTTAATGCGGCAACGGGCATGTCCGGAAGGTCTTGATTGCAGCTTTCCTCCCCTGAAACTTCAGTTCCTGGATGGAGACTGGTGATGGTTGTCCCATGACAGCGAACATCAATGATCTGTTGTAGTGTACCTATAACACTGCCACAGCTACTTCTGATACACAGTATTGAATTTATTTCAAATCTTGGGACGGACTGTAGATACTCGCCACATACGATAATGATGTGACTTAATCTACTCTATGATACTTTTAATTAAAATTAAAAATTACGTCACGTAACTAAATTGTGTTTAACTAACTATACAACTATTAAGCTAACCTCCCAAATTGTCTTTGCTTGAACGATTAGGGGTAGTATATAAAGTCTAACCAAATATTGTTACTTTCATTATTTCGGATGTGTAGAATGCAGAATTTGATGTCAAATCAATTGGGGTGACGTGAGTGCAATGACATTGTAAATAGTTATACATATATTCTTGCACTCACATCACGTCGCGATTTTAACCAATACTGTATTCTACGTATCGTAAATAATGACAGTAGCATTTGAAATAGACCTACATTCAACGCCATGTAACAGAAGTACCTAATATAAATAATTACCTTTATACTGTTGTTCTCAATAACAGTTATTTCATAATGGTAAACACGTCAGCAGCTTAATGGGTCTGTCAAATATCACTTGCGATGATAGAAATAAGTATACAATATACATATGCCACCAAAAGTATACTTTTCGTGGCATGACTTCAAGGATATTGAATTTTTAAGACATTTAGGCAACTCTGGATGATGGTGGGAGAACTGATGGAATGCCGAAAATGCATGGATGTAAAATTTAGTGTTTGGAAATTGATCTATACATCAAAATGTGGTGCCATCGAATTTTCAGTTTTGGCAATCTAGTATAAAATTTTATTTTGTTGAAGAGTATGCGTCAATTTATTAGATATTTGGTATTCTCTGGTGAAGATAAAGATAAGAGAAACACAGAACGCAAGTTTGGAAATCCAAAGTGTAAATATTATGCCAGGTATGACAAAATCGATATTTTGATAATTTCACCTTGTTTACTAGTCTCAGTTTGCAACGTTGATTTCTGTACTTGACATATAATGTTTATAAGAACATTGTTTGAAAAACTATAAAACTTGAACGTTGACAACTCGATAGCATTACATTTTAACCTCTAATTATCTGCCTTATTGATACAAATCTGCTACGGATAACGATTTTTTATCTTATTCGTTGTTTTTCATTTATCGACAAATATTAGTTTTCTTTATCATTGTAATAAGCTTATTTTGTGCTGGAGGTTGGAACTCCAAGATCTTTGAAACGAAGCACATTTCGACACATGATATGCATACACTATATCTACACTAATTATAAATCCAGTCCACGATGTTCACAGATTGCTGATATCATATCAAAGCAAATTATGGACGACTAACGGAAGTGCACGAGTTCAGCTGTAACTCAACAGAAACTACCGAAACATAGCATAATTTCAGGTCCTTGGACTGAGTTACCCCACAAAAGAGCTCAGAGGTGAGTAAATGTAAACACTCATAATGGAATTAACCTTCAGGCAGAGGAAGGATCACTATAACAAAGTAAAACAAGCAACTATCCTCAACTCAATAATGAGTAAATAATAATAATATACCAAGGAAACTATTCTATACTGTACACTTAATCATGTTTCCAGATTCTGCTAAAATGTAGTCTTACATTAGTACGCCTTTACTTCCACCTGGTTACCTTTTTTTGTTATGGAATTACGGGAAGCTGCTACTGAACTTTGAAAATGGCAAAAATGTCAACAAAGTGGATATGGATACCCCATGATCGGTGCTTGTGAGATGGTTCAGGGTTCAGCTCTTGCCATAGGAGAGACCTCAATAGTTCATTTTCCATTATATAGAAAATACATTGAAGATTGTAATTTATTTTCAAGCACGTGTTGCTTATTATGTAAGATAATCATAACAAGTATAAGACTTTATTTCTTCTTTAAATTTCTTAATATATACAATGTTAGAATAGAAATAAATTGAGTTCCGTATTTCTTATAAAAACTATTTAAAAAACATTATCTCATTATTAATTACCGCAACAAATCATCACTAATTATCACTTCCTTTTCATTTACATTACAAAGTTCAAAATTTTCTTAAATTTGGAAATAGGCGAAGTACTTTTATAATATAGATCGTTAAAATTCGAAATGCAGGTAAGACAGAATTCGGAGTTGCTACGTCTCAAACGCAAAGTTTTGTGCTATGAGAGAGAGAGAGAGAGTCAGTGGGAGTGAGTGAGTGAGTGTGTGTGTGTGTGTGTGTGTGTGTGTGTGTGTGTGTCTGGTTGTGACTTGTGCAACGAGGCGATGTACTTTAGTTGTGACGAGTGTTATTGCATTTACAGACTTATATACATGTCTGTATTCACAGAGGTACATTTTCTGTATTCATGTAAAAGTCGATACTCCTTTATTAATAATTCCACATGCTCTCCTAAGCAACCATCTTCGGTATGTCCCTGCTTGACTTGCTGTTTTCTTTGTTGGACTTCCCTCTAACCTGAGACATAGCTACACTTTTAGAGATGATACACACCCTGGTAAAGCGCACATCTAGACGTGTATGGAGACGTGCTGATGTTATCTGAACGCAGGTTCTTGTCCTCTAATGTCATTGTAAGCTGTACGGAAATGAAACTGATTTAAACCTGTAAGGATATGTGCTGTACGGATCTGTACCAGATTCGTTTCTTAATTCAGTAAGCCAACGTCTTTCCACTGCATCACGCAAGGACCTAGCGAACGGTGGTTTTTTTCGTTGTATTTACAGTGCAAACACGCAAAATTGGAACAAGATGGCGTCGGAGCCGGGCAATTGGTTCAAAAAATATACTACAGAGAATGATAGATAACTACAATATGTTTTGTGACAGCTAGGTCATTTGTTTAGTTTCAACTGTCTTTTGTATTATGGTTAATTTTATGCTCATATGTTACGTTACATACTATGTATTGTATTTTAATCATTTCTACAGTATAACTGGAACTTGCTACGTCCCTCTCTATCCAAACGTAACTCGTGTCAAGCTTTGCATCAGCTTACTTGACTTACTTTAATAACATACAAGCTTTCGAGCTTAAGATAAGCTGCTTCCACGATGACGTATCAGAATAAGCAACTTTGATGTTTGATGATCTGGAACCTTTTGTTTTGGTAACTCTATTTCAATCCCGGTCACGCTTCCACACCAAAACTTGTCGTGGTCTTGTGATCTGCACACGACGGGGCTATCCTTGGTTTAGAGACTAGTGTCCCTGAGTACTCAAGCATTACTGGCACTTGCGAATAGGCTCATAATAGTAAATACGGGTTGAAATATAATACGCAAAATTAATATGTAATATGTAACTTGCTACCATTAGGTCTTTTCCATAGCTTGATACAATAAACAACTAAGTCGTTTAGCCTAAAGCATTCAGACCTTGACATAAAATATTTACAAATCCGTTTTGTCTGGTGCTGGTATTATTAAAATAATATCACAATTGCGCAACATATGTCAAACTGAAAATATTAAATATATATAATTCGACATTAGTAACTTTTAACGCTAAGCCCAGTAGAGACATCTATTAACCTATCCCAAAATTATATGTAACCTGTAGTAATATGACTGTTTACATTCTTGGACTCCATTTTAAATTCAAATACCCATAACAAATTTACAGTCCATGGATTAAATACAAATGTTGAGTTTTAATTTATATAAATAAGAAATAAAGTCTTCCTTCACCTTTGTACATAACTTTGTACTGTACAGAGGAGTGATATTCTAAGGGTTTTAATATTTTTATTACTCAATACGCTGTAACTTACATGCGCTTATTATTTTATTTTGTATGTTCTCAACTGTTTCATTATGTGTGTTTAACTGTCATGAATGTAGAAACACAATTGTAAAATGTCCGTGCTATATAGGTCATAGTGTTGTTCGTATCACGTTAATAAACATTCATTATCATTATTATTATTATTACTGATTCACGACATCTGTGCCCCCAAAGCTCGTACTAGACTTTCTCCAGATTTCGTGTTCTGAACTTGAATCAGGGTTTTTCTATACACAGCGTTTTCTTACTTTAGAAAAGTGACTCTCGTAATTTTATGCACAATTACGGGTTAAATAGTCTAGGAAAGTTATGTCAAAATTTGGGTGAACCTAGAAGTAATTGCAATATAATTTCTGTTAGTGGTTTGTTATGGAAAAATATCTTTAAAAAACCGATGGTGAAAAGTCTACAAATCTCCGAGCGCGTGTAGGTCCGCTATGACGATTTTTCAATATGGTCGCCACGCGCTCCTAGTCTATAACATAAATGCCTGTTTTCGCGTGGTTCCTAGTCTTCTTGTCAGTAATCATCCAAAAATGAACTGAAAATATGGCGAGGTATTGTTCATACATTTAATTAATCGTATTAATCTAACTTAAACTTGACTACTTTTAATTTATTCTTTCATGTTTTCATTTATGCGTATTATTTCATATTTTTAAAGTAAATTAAAGTTACTCTTGAATACCACACCTCTAAATGTGCTTAACGTGAAATAATTTTACAACAGTATATGTTATAAATGTGAACCACATATCATAAGAAACTATCCTTAGCTCTTATGAAGAAAAAAAAAGGTACATATTATGATCGATATATTGTTTTAAGCTCTTAAAGATATTTGAGTAAATGCAATTTCCTGTATTATAACCAGCTACTTAATGTGAATTATTTAACTAACTAACTATGGCTTACGGAATTTACCAGTTCATCGCCGCAGTAACAAGTTTTCGTCATTGAATTCTACCTTGGACAAGTTCAAGTCAGTTTCATCATGAACATCTGCTCCTGAAGATCCCTTCTAATATTGTCATCCCACGGACGCCAAGATCTTTCCAACGGCCTCTTTTATCCTCCCAGCTTACCAACTACAGTAGAATATAATCTCAGCTTTTCTCCCATCGAAACTATATGGCTGATCCATCTTAGCCGTCGTGATTTCATTATTCTTATAACGTTGGGCGAATATTAAATCTACATCATCCACGTACATGAACAGTTGCTTCAATTCATTCAGTGTTAGTATATTTTTGTTCTATTTTTAGAATCACATACTCTAACGCAAAGTTAAAGAATAGTGATGACAAGGCATCACCCTGTTTCAATGCGCCATGAACCTCGAAACTATCTGATATATTATTCCCTACCCGTACTCTATTTATGGGGTCGCTGAGACTCATATTCACTAGTTGAACAAGTTTTTTTTTTTCGAAATTCCAAATTTTACCAGGACGTATAATTATTTTCTTCTGATAGTCAAATGCTTTCTTAAAATCAATGAATAACTGGTGAACCGTCCCATTACATTCTCATTTCTTCTCTAATATTTGCCTTAGGGCGAAAATCTGGTCCAACGTAGATCTATATCTTCTAAATCCACATTGACGATATACAATTACCGGTATTTCATCAACGTATACGCTTAGGTGTGTGAGTAGGATATTACTTAACACTTTGTAATGTGTTGTAAGTAAAGAGGTTCCATGGTAATTATTACGGTCAGATTTATCATTCTATTTATAATCCAACACTGTTGCTATGATTGTCTAATCCTTTGGAAGCTGCTCCTTTCTTTATATAGCACTTATCAATTTATCTAGATGTAGTGCTCCTCGTCCCATTTTAATTAATTCGGCTGGGGTGTTGTCAAGTTCAGGGAATTTGAAATTTATCAAATTCTTTATTGATATTTCAATCTCGATGTCGCTAGCATCGGGTATCCAGAGTTCAGCGGTATAGATTTTGAATTCTCTGTTCATGTGTGTGTGTTCATTGTCGAAGAAGCTTTTCCACATTTCAGAAATTTATTCGAATCCGCCTGAAGATCTGCATGTTCATTTCCAATAACCCCAAGCCTTGCTTGGTAACCTTTTCTTAACATGTTAACTCCCTTTGTACAGATCTCTAACGTCATTTACCTTACCGTTTTCCTCTCTCTTCAATTTTCGGTAGTTTCGCTTTTGGTTTCTAACTCTGCATATGTCATTACGTTTCGTTACTTTAAAGCATAGATTTCCATGTTTGCGATGCAGTACTTTTCCCTCACTTATGAAATCATTAAATAATGGTCGGTATGGCCTTCCGCTCCTCTGTAAGTCCTAACCTTCAACATATTCGTCTGTCTACATGTGATCGATCTGGTTGAGTGTTTTTCCATCCAGAGATAACCATGTGCATTACTGTATATCTTTGTGTTCAAAACACCTTACATGCTTTTTACAATTAGATTTTTTCTAAATCGCAGTCTTGCAATCTTTTTGTTGCTTTTGAAGACTTGAGTTGCCTACAGCAGATCTAAAACTTTCTTCCCTGTCTACCTTTGCGATGAAATCTACCAGGGCAATTTTCGTATTCTCAAACAACCTATCAAACTCATCGCATCTCTGTCGACAGCATCAGTTTCATCGGTTGGAGCATGGACATTTAGTAAGACTCTGTTGCACCATCGAGTACGTATCGTAATGTAGGATAATAGCCTTTCGTTCACGAACGCTATATTTTGAACCGCCAGAAAGGTACTACTGTTCTTAAAGAAGAATTCAGTTACAAAATGGTATGACTGAGTCTCTCCGTAGTAGAAAGTGTATTTGCTCCGCCGAATGCTATCTTGACTCTTCCTGAACTTCTTGTATCGCTTGTATACCCATCTTGTATTCTGAGTCTCGATTACTATCGTCTGAAGAGCGCCCGGTTTGTATAATTTTCGTGCGTTCCATGTTCCTATTTTAACTACTTCCGTAATCCTGTTCATGGAGCTCCTTGAAGCAGTCTCCCTCCGAAGTTGCGAATTAGAAACTAGTTTATCTCCGGAATAATTTACCACAGGAGAAACCCGTAGAACTATAAATGTAAAATATGTCGTCCTCTATCACTGAGGCTTGACGATCGGGGTTATCTTCCCTTAGCCTTTGCAAATCCCTCTACTAACTACAAGGCAGAAGTACTGCTTTTTGGTCCATCCCCGAACATTACTGGTACCCAACATTTCAAGTCGTAATTTCGTTATCACTACCTGGGAAGGCGCGTGGTGGAAGAGCAGAAACTCCCGAACACAGGATTATGACTTTTTTTTATTTATCTTTTCATCTTTAAAAACTGGAATATATATAAATATATTTTCACTCTATTCTATCACTCATCATCCATGCCAATGTCCATATAATTACAACAACTTATGCCTCCATAGTCTGTGCAAGCACTTGTACACATTACCCTGTCTTTTGCACACATATCAAATACATTGTAATATGGCGCAATCACTTTTGACAAATTTCAATAAATTACCTAACTCTGGTGTTTGGCTTCAGTGTTGTTAAGACTTCCGTGAAGCAATTCCCATCCCCAGATACGTACCACAAGTATGGATTATTGGCCCCTTACGGATGTTTCAAATTTTAGAATCTACTTAATTTCACGTAGGAATTACATCTGAAACTATGAAAGTAAATAAAATACAACAGTTTGACAGGATGTGAATGACATATATTCAATAAAAATTTCATTAAATATGATGCTGAAGAGGAAATAATCCAGTGGACGATTTTATCCCTTTCGCGCGGCGGCCATATTGAAAATCCACCATAATTGGCCTAGTACATTATTTGCTTGCGTTAAACAGAATAATTTACTGTTGAAAATAATAAACGAGTAGTAAATCATAATCATGTGTGGTTTCAAACAAGATCAATTTCAAAACACCAGTTTCCTGTGCGGTCATATTGAAAACTCGTCATAGCGGCCCTACGCCCGCTTGGAGACAGACTTTTCACCATCGCTTTTCATAGCAAATTTTACATAAGAAACCATTAACAGAAATTATATTGCAATTACTTCAGGGTTTAACCACAATTTGCTTAGGCTATAGTTGCTCATAATACCTCACGTATTAGGGTTTGTAAGCATATTTCTTGTGGTCCTTTAACAATGTTTCGTTCATTGCAGCTTTTCTGTGACAGCAAACAGTGGGCGAAATTTGAACCCTGTTTTTTAAAACAGCCAGTTTTTTCTTGTTCTGGAAAGTACATTATTTCTTACGTTGTATGCTGTCGAATCACAACATATTTGTGTATTGATGTTTGTAAAGGTTAATGTAATTCTTCCATTCGTGTCGTGAAAGTTACAATCGATTTTATGAGCATCAAACAAGTGAGCGAAATTTGGTTACTTTCCTCTGTAAGGGTAACAAATGACGGGTTAACATGTCTGGAATTAGCAAGGATAATATCATTACTCGTATACATATCTCACATGTATAAGAATGATAACTTACCTTCTAGGAAATAGATAGATACCATTTACTCTACCATTTTATTTCCCAGACCATTTTTTCGTACATTTAATAAACGAATGAAGCCGAGCCCAGTCGGGGGACTGTGTAGTGTGGATGTATACTATCCCCAGGTTTCAGTAGTGAGCATCCTATTTTGATGATCCATATTTCGTTGGAAAATTTGCGGCGAGACCTTTCCAACTACACCTCAAATACCTTTCTAGACATATACCTAGTTGTTCCTTAGTTGAAAATTGTTCCTCTCGTATTTCGAGACCATACCCTACAAATTTGATGAGTTATACGGGTTTAAACTTGCCTCGCCGAGACCAAACTAATGACTCTTAACCACCTTCCAAGCCCTAGTATTCATGAGTTGAAAGTTGTCGACAGACGGACAGAGCAGTTGTATAAAACCTTGCTCCTGAAGCCTAAAATGATTTTGTGAAGCAATACTCTTTCACAATATTATTATGGGGTGAACAAAAATGAAATCAAATTGATATATGCTTAATATATGGTAAAATAATAGCCCTCATGGTCTACGCGGTAACGTCGTGGACTTTGGATCGGCAATAGATAGGTACGTGGGTTCGAAACCCACGACTGACCATCCTGAGATTTTCCAGGTTTTCCCTCATTTTCACTAGGTGAACGTCGAGATGGTACCTTAAGTAAGGTTCTGACCATTCCCTTTCTCATCCTTTCCTCAGCCTCAGGTAAACATGCCAAATGAATTCAATTACATGAAAAAATAAACAAAATCAAGGCGCTGCATATAAGAGTTTTATTTACATAATGTATATCCATACACTGAACTTATTTTCAGTCCATTTTGCTTCCTCCAACACGCTCATTTATCCAATAACTTATTTTCTTTTTTGAGATCTGTAGAAGTCATCAGACATGTAAAAATACTCAAATCGTTTCAGTTTTGAACTCTAATAATCTTGAACACGAAGACGTCTATTGTCCTTCACATTAACGACTTAATTTCTTGCTTGTGAATTGAATTGACTTTATTTATGGCTTTTTGGCATCTTTGGCTTATGCCGGAAGGCGGTAGGTAGAGAACACGGAATATATAAGCCAGTGCCTTTCTTAAGGAACCATCTCGTCATTCCTTTGGTAGAACTTAGGGAAAACCCTGCAAAACCTCAGTAAGGATGCTCGGCCGTGGGGGTCCAAACTCACGTACCTACCCATTGTCAATCCAAAGTAAATAGTGTTACCACCTGAACTACAGGGGTTGGGTCTCTGGCTTCTAACAAAGCAAAGTAACATGTATATTACTATTACTTCTAATAATAATAATTGTTTTATAGATTCCTGACATTCTACTTCAGTTGAATGAGTTACTGAGCTATTGAAATTATTGAAGGCATAGTGTCCTGTGTCCAAATATCGAAAAATAAAACAGTCTGAAAAAATATACACTTGAACTTCATATGATGATCATCGCCAGGGGTCTCCGACCTTTTTTGTCAGCGGGCCAAATTGGCTAAGCAGGAAGAGGGCTAGAGTCACATTATAAATAATGAACTGAAAAGTAAGATAGTTGCATGTAATCCAGGGTTTCCGCCAGATTTTCAGTTTAGAGGGGTGTAAAGTCAAAATTGGGAGGGTGTAAGTGAAGTTTTGTACGGTTTCTATTGATTTTTCAAAGTCAAAATTTTAAAGTTAATGTCGAGACTTTGGGGGGTAAACACCCCCACAGGGGGGTCTGGCGAAATCACTGTGTAATACTAGTAACAAGAAATTTAACACAAAATAGTAAATATAGGTCTCTATCATATTCAAGGGCCAAATTACTTTTTGTGTTCTAAATTATTTTCTCCGGCAGCCAGTCAAAATCGCTAGGTAGAACACCCCTGGTCTATCGGATTCAATGTGTTTGAGTAAAATATGGGCAACAACCACGTACCCTCCGTGACTATAAATATCTGTATTCCTTTAAGAATGTCAATATTAGTGTTATCAGAACAGAAAGTGGTATCTCAAAGAAGCAGAGCTAGAAACTATTCATTACATTAAAATCAGAATATTCTTGTTTCGGTAAAAGTAAATATTCATTATTGAAGTGGCATTAATGAATTTAAATATTAAATATCTAAATACTTCAACGTATTTACCAGTTTCGGTATTTATTAGCTTGAAATAAGTCAATCCATAACACAATGTTAATATTGACATTGAAAGTTAATGTGAGTTTCTGGCAATAGATGTCACCAGAATTTGTCTTGACTTTTCGTACTATCAGGAAAACTCTTGCTCAATGAATGTATTTATTATTTTCATTACAAGTAATGTAATATATATTCCGTTTGATCAGTTATGCGGCATTTGCTCTCAATTGTACTATTTATTCAATATTAGAGTGAGATGAGGACTCTCCAAGCTGTTATAGTAACATACACCGTATGATGAGGTAGTTCAGGACGAGGGATTAAAAAAAAAAATTCTTGAGCATAACTTAACCTAGCTTATCTGTGCTTAGTTAGCGTGTTCTCGAGGACCTTGTGAAGCATACGCAAGCGAGACCAACACGTATACGAGTACTATAAGTTTGACGTCACTGTTCAGTGGCGGAGGGTGACAGTTAGCTTGAGAAGCAGTCATAGCACAGAGACTGATCAGTTAATCATCTGTAGTACATCTAGCTTTCTGTTCATTGTGATCATATCTTCTCATCACGGGCCTCTGGCCCTACAGTTTCATAAATGGCAGACCAACTTCATGGACAACACCAACATCTTCCGCAACAAGTTCCAGGACCACCACCGTATTCATCACTTGACAAAATCGCTAAATCTCGTCAATCTCGCAGCACAGAAACAGGATCACTATCTCGACAATCTCTCAGCTCAGACAGACATACAGCAAATCAGTCACGTCGCTCCAGGTCACGCTCACCATTTTCGTCTTCAAACAAGAAGCACCATACACTGAGTGACTCTGAATCAGACCATGACATCCAGATCGACGATCAAGATCAACTTCAACATGCCACTGCCAGCCAACAACAGGAGTACACGTTTTTGCTAACAAATTATGATAGTAAATTCCAGAACACCAAGCAGATATTCCAACAATTCGCAAAATATGTACCAAGATCATCTATCACCGAACTGAAACCTACAAAAAACGGAATCATCATTAAATCACCGGACCACAACTTTGCACAAACGATCAGAAACAAGCACAGTTTTGAAATTTTCGGCAAATCCGCGAACATCACAAGCCTTCAAGACAAGCGCATTAAGCAATCACCACCACCTCGTAAAGCACCGTCGCTTTCAGTCGTCATTCGTGGCGTGCCACCAACCATTACCACGGAAGAAATAGAAGCTGAACTCCGTGAAGAAGGCCATTTAATCACTAGATGCATTCGGATCATGTGCAACGCCGGACCAACTTACATCGTGCGAGTGCTAACAAACTCTCATGACACAATCAATTCACTTCTAAGCAAAGGCGCATACATCTA
>JAGDQP010000549.1:72261-87643 GCA_022664845.1 Lepisma saccharinum | reverse complement strand
ACATTTTCATGCAACAGCATACGAAACTGCAGTCTAAACATTCTGACAACACAAATATTATTATATTCATCGTTATGGCTTTAGTTTTCTTATTTCTTAATATCCGCTCTTTGCTCACACACAAACTTCTTTTCGAACATTTGCTCGTAGAAGAAAAAGTTAACGCATTTCTATTAAACGAAACACATCTCACCAACAAACTCAACTGTAAAGTTCCACGCTATACACTCATTCGCCAAGACAACACTCTGCCTGCACTTCGAGCAAACGGCGGTGTAGCCATAGGTTTCTCTCCGAACATCCCATATCGTCTCCATGATCCACAACAACCTCAACTATCTGAGCATCTAATAGCCACATTATACTTTAGAAATCTCTATATCTCTCTAGCTACAATATACATCCGCCCAGGGCATGCATTACCATACGCATTCTTTCGATACATTTCCAGTAACTTCCGATATTACATAATAATGGCTGACATTAACGTACATAGTAGGCCACAGCGCGAAAAAGACCAATTTCATCATTTCATTCTAACTCAAACTACTGGGACTATCATACAAATACCGGAACCTACCCGACCAGAATCTAATACCACACCCGACGTAGTTATCATTTCAACAAACCTAAACTCACGATATCATATCAACGTCTTGGATCTCATAGGCAGTGACCACGCACCGATCAAAATCACAATCGACCATCCTACGCAGCAACCGACACCAAATCCAATTCCACTACGCACTACATTACGATTCGACAAAGCCGACTGGACAGCCTACCGCCTGTACCTCAGCCAACAAATTGACCTTGTCGATCCCCCAGAAACCGAAAATGACCTCTACCAAAGCTTGAACCAAATAACCACTGCAATCCAAACCGCATCCACCAAATTCATTCCAACCACCACAAATTCAACCTTTCGCCCTAGATTACCACCGCAGTATCTTCCATTGATCACGCGATCACGTCAACTTTATAAAGACTATAAACGAACCCAAAACCCAGAATCTCTTCATCTTCACCGTCAACTCCAGCGCACCGTTCGCAATTATCTCAAAGCATACAAACTCAGACAGTGGGTTAAATCCTGTAACAAACTCAACACATCCAACCACCCCACCAAATATTGGAAAAGATTTAACATACTAACAGGCAAATACAGCAAAACTCCTTATCCCATCATTCATCAAAACCAACCTCTCTTGACGGACACCGACAAAGCAGCCGCCTTCGCTGCATACCTACAGGAGATATTTACTC
The DNA here is from genome assembly GCA_022664845.1 of Lepisma saccharinum. Classification (NCBI taxonomy): domain Eukaryota; kingdom Metazoa; phylum Arthropoda; class Insecta; order Zygentoma; family Lepismatidae; genus Lepisma; species Lepisma saccharinum. Next base: position 86,377 of record JAGDQP010000549.1, on the reverse strand, counting down.
CTCTCCAGTCCAACAGTACCAACCGCCATCACCCAGTTCACAGACTCAATCTTGCATCTCCCTTCCTACAACCCAACATTACTCACAGGATCTCCCAAACACATCCACTCACCGCACCTATTGCAGTCGAAGATATCACACACATCACCAAGACAAAACGTAACTCCGCACGTGGTATGGACAATATATCATACAGGCATATCAAAGAAGCTCCTTATAATCTCATATACCTTCTTGCCACCATCTACACCTTCATCCTCCGCACCGGTTACATACCCACTGACTGGAAAACCTCAAAAACCCTGATGTTCTTGAAACCTCACAAACCTCCAGATGCAGTATCTTCTTACCGTCCAATTCAGTTGACTCCTACCTTCAGCAAAATTCTTGAACGTATCCTTGTCCATCGTCTACATATCCACCTGAACGACCACAACCTTATTCCTACCACCCAAGCAGGCTTTCGTCCCGGATATAGTATTAACGACCAACTCCTTAGGCTCACAACACTTATCAGTCATCACTACAACAAATCACAACCATCTTGTCTAGTTTTATTTGATCTTGAAAAAGCATTCGATAAAGTCTGGCACGAAGCTCTCATACACAAACTTCTTTCTTTCCGACTACCTATCGCCTACTTGCGCTACATTTATAATTTCCTCACAAACCGACTTGCCTACATCAACATAAATTCTACCCTTTCACACCCCATTTTCCTACATTCTGGAGTTCCTCAAGGTTCTTCCCTCTCACCACTTCTCTACCTTCTGTTTGTCGCCGATTTTCCTCTACTTCCAGCAAATATTCAATTATTTCAATACGCAGATGATACAGCCTTTCTCGCCCGTGCTAAAACCATCCAACAGATCAACATTTGTATGAATGAAGCTATACAACGTTTCACAGACTGGTGTGATAAATGGCGACTTAAAATCAACCCAAACAAGACACAATCCATTGTTTTCATCCCACCAAAACGACGCACTCGCATTCAGCGCAACCCAAATCATCTCTCAATTACCATCCATAATACACTCATAAAACCAACCAAAACAGTTACTTACCTCGGAATTACATTTGATCATCATCTCACGTGGCGTCCACATCTCAGCACTATCGCATCCAAAGCTTACAACAGGTTAAACCTCCTGAAACGCTTAACAGGTACCACATGGGGCTTACAGCCAGAAACAGTTCTTAACACATACAAAGTTTTTCTTCGACCTGTCCTCACCTATGGCTTCACCGCTTGGATCTCAGCTGCCTGGTTCTTTTACCACAAACTACAAATACTGGAAAGACATGCCCTGCGTACAGCACACCGTATCAGACTACCCAGCCCCACAGCTGAACTCTACGACCGTACACCATTCCCGCATATACTCTACCATCTTGAACAGCTTCGCAACAAATTCATCCAAAGACGCCTCGAAGTTCATCATCCTCTACTTCTCGATACCATGCATGCCACCACTACACCCGAACATCAAACTACGTTACTATCAACTCCGCTCTCCCTACTCTTCTCCCTCTACCGCCATACCATACCACCAGATCACCCTGACCAAGATTTCCTCCGCTCTTACTATAGTCCCGACACTCCTCCTTTCATAGCACCCTCATACTTTGCACAGTAATAATCACTTACTAACAGGGTCCATACTGTCCTCATTAGTTCAGAGTAACCCCTGAACAGAAGATAACCAGCATTCGTCTCACTAATTAACTCCACGTGTTGTGACGTCAAAGCGCACCTCACTACCATCATCGAATCCTTCAACCCACCAATAAGATGATTATGCCACCAATAAGATGATTATGAGGCAAACTCATAATACCCAGATTAAATGAATTACGAGAATAAAGAATGATGAAATACAATCTCTCTGACCACCATCCAATTACAAAAATCCTCACCTTCCCCTATATCCCTTTCCCAATAGAGGGTGTACCCCTCTGCACGGGTCCTAGCTGCGGCTAGGAATTTCATTAAAAAAAATAAAAAAATAAAAAAAAATTCTTGAGTGAAATCTTAAGTTTACGCTTTTATCCTCCTGTTACCTCAGATAAGTAAGATCTTGCTTACCGGCAACTTACTTTTGACAGGGGTGCTGTGCATCTGTCTGCGCCTCTAAATTCTTAATCAATAAAAAATATTATAGTAGTAATAAAATAGGATAGGGCCTAATTAGTTAGGTTTTAACTTAATTCATTCCTGACTTGGTAACATACTTTTCTAACACATATTTTCGTTTCAGTAATTTCTTAATCAAATGTGCAAATCCTATAGGTTCTAAAGACGGCTAATGATTTAATCCTGTTAGCGTCATTTATTAATACACCATCACTAACTATACGTAATGTTTACTTGTGTACTAAATATATTTGATTAGGTACCTTATGAGACTATAAAAAATGTTTTGTATATATGCTATGACATTCCTAGTAAGTTTCATATAATTATTTTAGAGTATAGAAATATTACAAAAATGAAAAAAAAATGTAAATATTTTTAGTACATCATAAAACTAAGCAAATGTATCTGAATATACACATTTCTTCAATATTTAAGTAGTGTGTCCCGAAAAAAAAGTGCGTCAAACTTCGGGAAGTGACGATTTAGATGAAAACAAATAACTAAGTTCGTTTTGAAAAAGTTTCGGAGCTTCATGCGCTCAAATTAGTTAGGCATCATAACAAATTACTAATGAGACGTATTGGGTACCACTTCGCTTATCATTTACTAATCTGACACGGCTAGAGTATTTATTGTGTGTTGAAAAATATACTTTGTAAAAGACGACATTTCGCTAAAGGCTACCGACCGCTCATCTATACTGAGATACAAGCTAGTCTTACATTTTTGAATTTACAATTATTTATCACATTTAGGCATCGACGGGTCAGGCCGGAATAGGGTAGGGAAATGATGCGGAAAGGATTAGGCAAGGTCTAAGTTGAAGGTACCTTCCTAGCATTTGCACGATGAAATAGGGAAACCTTGTAAAAACAATAATCACTGGTGTAGAACCCAGGACTTCCTGAATTCGAAGTAAACACACAATCAAATAATCAATGGTCTCACTTTTTTTATAGCTGACCATATATTCTAAAATCATCTTCTTCGACAAAATATATATCCGGTATTTGCTTTGTATATGATTTTTAAAATGGCTATACATATAAAAGACTTGTCTTCTTTCACAAAATCCGTATACAACACACCTTCAAAACCTCACTTAAAAACCTGTTTCCTGAAACAGATCTAAACAGATAGGATTGTATCACTAGGCATACGTAAAAGTAATGCACTATTTTTTCTTTTATTACTAGTGAAATGTAAATTTTACGTATAGAGTCAAAAAAGTAAGATTATACAAATAGTGCGAAGGCTTAACACACCATTTTTACGAAATTGTGCTTTTTTTATATTAAAAGCATGAAACTTGGCGTAAATGTAATTTATAACGAACTAGTTATTTTAAGCGTTGTAGGCATTGGCGGAATGCAATCTTAGCCGCCATGGTGGAACACTTGGAGCTGCCATGTTAGAAAATGACCAGCAAAATCACTTTATTGGCTGTAACTTCTGAGTGAATTGTCCTATTGTAATGTTCGGTTTCTTAAATTGTTCACCATTTAACTCGGAAAGGTAAGAAGTTTGGCTAAAACAAATAGTTTATCCAGAAAATCTGAAAAATATATATATTTTACATAACTTATATTCTGTATAAATTAAGTTTGTGAGTCTTTTACCTATACAAGTCTTACACATGATGATTTTTTACACCAAATTTTGCTTACATGTGCATTATGTAGTAGAAAGGATCGTAGATGGAAGTTATTTCCGTAAACTCACCAGGTGAGAATATATTTTTCAGAGCACCAAGGAAATTCGTAGTAATCCACTGAAATTAGGATTCTTTGATGAACTAATTCACCCATTTTTTTTTTCACCAAAATGTTAAAATTAATATCCTAAACAATATATCAAAAGTCCTCGCAAATATCCGACCGAAGCGTTAGCCGCCATCTTGGAAAAATGGCCGCATTAACATGTACTCGCCTGTCAGAGATTCATGAAAATTGCAGACCAGGCTTGTTTTTGTTTTCCTGGCGTTTCTACTCACCTACGCCTTCTTTTGCTGCGCCCTTTACTGTGTCACGAATTGCCTCCCAGATCTTATTCATATCATTTGAATTATTGTTAAATCATCTTTATTATTACCAATGCTAGGATTTACCTATTTAGCTCTTGTTTACGGAACTATATAGGCTTTTAATGGATATGTTCTGATCATATGAGACACATACGAATTACTAAGTCTTATAGCGCCTATAAATAGTGGCTTTAAGTACCTAGTTTAAGATAATGGCCTATTTGGTGCCTATTTTTAAGAAAAATGCATTATTTTTTTCAAAGGAGTGAGAAAGTCTGAAAATTCTTAGCGCAGGATGGCGGAGTTTCTTTTCTCAGACAAGAGAATTCCAGTGACCGGATTTGAAGAGTATAGGAAAAGAATGGGAATGTCCAGTTTTTGTGTGTGTGCGTTTTTTTATGAGTTTCCACTTGTAGTAAGTACAACATAATGATAATTAACCGCTCGGAAAGTTTCAATCCAAAATCGTAAATAATCCACAAGCTTTAGCTTTTTTTTAGCATATAAATACATGGAAGTAATTGGAAGAGAGACATTTCAAAATGCTTTTTACTAGAAATTACTATTCTTGGCCATTATCTTCTTCCTTTCCGTGCAAACTTCATTTCTATTCTGGGATGTTGCCTCAGTGCAGAGGTCTTGACACGGTGAATAAGAGGTATTTCGGAGAAATTTCCTGGCGTTCGTCAGATTCATGAACATCAGTTTTTTACATCGCAGGAATGCCTATAAACGTGCTCGATGTTCATTGTTGAGGGAATTGATAAAGGGTGATTCAAATTTCATGACGAATAGTAAGGTAATATTTCGTCAGCTTTGTGTAAAAGAGCTACTTTGTTATTTTAATTCCTATATTTTGTACTCATAAAAATTCAAACAAGTTTGAAGCCTACACACTAAAATCAAAAGAGCGGAATCCGCTCAAATCGAGCGGAAAAAAGTGACCGCTCGTTTAGAGCGAATTTTCATCAGAGCAAAGATGAAAAATTTCCGCTCGAAAAAAGAGCGAAAATCTGTGGTAGTCTATTTCAATGGAAACCCAGATATTGTATTTGTATAGATGAATTTCCATCTATTCAGATACAATTTACATCTTGTGAACATGAAAACGACGCAATAAAATGTACAAAAGTGCGAAAGGGAGCATTAATTCATATGCATTAAAAAGAAAAGTGCTGTACTTGTGAATGAAAATGTGTAAAATAAAACTAAACCTGGAGGAGATTTGAATCCGGTACCGTTCGATCAGCTATCCAACGCGTTAACCCCTTAACCAAGGGTCCAACTGCGAGAATGCGTCCTCGCAATTGTTTCTTTCGTCTCGCCAGGTACTTGATTACAACGTTGAAAGATTTCTTGTACGTACATATCTTACTCCTGCCGTCTTTTGGTGTATTTTGCTAACAGAAAAGTTTTAAAGATCTGTTTGCTCATTTCTATACATAACGCTATAAATTTCACAGTATAGCTTAGTCTTTCGATAGCCTTTGCTTTTACAAATGGCGAAGACCAATGTTGACTAGTAGCCATGCCCATGATGCATTGCAAATCACTCTAAAAAGAGTGGAATTCAAACCGATCTACAAAGATGAGAAAATTCACTCCTAAATGATGAGAAATTGAAGCACCAAATCACTCTAAAAAGATGATAAATCGCTCTTTCACCTTTGACGACTCAATAGAAAACCGCTCTTTTAAGAGTGAAACAATAAATTACATCGAAAAGAGCGAAATTCCATCCAGGAAGAGTACATTTTCCATCCAACGCGATAATGTTTTGTTAGAAAACACTCTTTTTCGATCGAAAATTCCACTCGAAAAGGAGCGGTCTCGCTTTTCCATCTAAAAAGAGTGAAAATTCCGCTCTTTTGATTTAGTGTGTATGACACGACCCAATTGTACATTGTTTAGTATATTTTATTTATTATACTGGCAATGAAAAAGAACAAATTATTTTATATTCAGGCAAATGCTGATAAGTACCTACAAAATAGATACTGGCCGTCTACCTTCCACAATCCTCTCCCTCACTCTGTCTCAGCCTGAGCCTCAGATGTCTAAAGGTCTTAAATTAAAAATTAACGAGGGTGTAAAAAACTAGGCATTTTAATTTTTTGGGGGGGTGGGGAAATTTTCCGTAACACTTACTGGTGTTTATTTGCTTCATCAAGTGACGTCATTTATTTATTTTAGAACAAAACGGGTACATGTCATGTTAACAGTGTTGATTTCTTTATATTGGCTACACAGTATAACATCATTGTCGTAATACATTGCGCGAATTTTTTCTCAATTTATTTTCCATCATACTAGTTCAATCTGTACAGGATCGGAACCTAGGACAAATTAGTAACTTTTTAAACTCTTACCTCATATGAATTAGTTCATGCAAAACGGGCTTCAGTCACCAAAATGGCGGAATTGAGGCTGTAGATCACCCCCGCCATCTTGGTACGCACTTTCCATTGATTAACATGGGAATTGTTTTACTCGTCTTATACTTTTCAGGAGTATAGTTTTAACTTCTGTTTTCGCCCAGTTTGTCGTCATGTTCTCTTTTACTCATGCTATTTTATAGAAATGCAATATTTTACACTTGAACAGTATAATTTCCCGTTAACATATTGTGATTTATATAACAAACTATTAATAATACATTATAATTATATATTTGGAGAAACTTCACAAACCAAAACTATGCAAGAGTCAACATAATCACCAAGACAAATTTTGTGAAAGCAGAACTTAAATATTCTACATCCGAGAGGCATAAAATGAGTAAAACAATTCCCGTGTAAATCAATGGAAGGTGCGTACCAAGAAGGCGGGGGTGATCTACAGCGTTAACAACGAATATTTGTTCCTATAGGGTACAACTATGCATCAAGGGCTTCAGTTTCATTGATCTAACATTTCATAAACAGATGTCAGCTTTTATTATTCTACGAAGAATGGGCTTGAGTCAATGACTGAAGCCCTTAATGCATGGAAAATTATATTTGTTTTAGATGTTGGTGGTAATAGTTATTGATTTCGTCCCGTTCGGTTGGTAGACCTGCAACAAACCGCAGCTGCAAGCCTGGTAGCAACAAGTTTTCTCTGAAAAGAAGTTGAAATCAAATATATTTTGGACTTCAAATCATTATGCAAAACTAATTACAAGAAAAGTTGCATATCACAGGAAACACGTACCAAGAGCGTTCCAAAAGCAAACAAAATTCTATTTAAAATCAGCAGTTATATGCAGTTGTCTTTTCTTAAAGAGAAATTTGGTACAATCTTTGCAAGTAAAACCACTGACAGTATAGTGACACACTCATTCAAAATATGCACAGATGAAAAACAAAATCCAACATTGCCACCAGCTGCAGCTTATGCAGCCAGTAAAGTTCCCATCAAGAGTGCCAAAATCAATGACGTCAGGAAACTACTGCCCTATGTTCCCGAAGAGCACAAACACTTTTATGAGTTGATCATGAATTGGCCTACAGTTGAGCAGATCGAGCCAGAAGTCCAAGACGATTGATAGTGTTTTTTATTATTATTATTTGAGAAGAACAAAACTTAACACAATATTCAATACATTGTGTTTAGTAAATTAATGTAGTCAATAAACATATCTTTGTTTCCATTTGGAGTTACGTTTTTTATACCTAATATAGATTTTTAAATGGGGAAAAAACGTCTTAACACAGTTTTGTGTTAAAAACAAGCAAGAAAATAATAAAAAAATAAGATTAAATGCATACAGAACTTCGTCTATGATTCACGTGCAAGAAGGGATTCAGTCCACAGAAGAAAACAATTTTGTTACCATGGAAATGAGCAAAAAAATGGTTCTCCTATACAGCATTCGATTAATGTAATTTTTATATACATGGAAAAAAAATGTAAAACCTTTAGACAACTTCGAATAAGACCGAATGGATGATGATGGGAGGATTGGTGGAATGAAGAAAGTGGGAGGAAACGAGAGAACCTCGAGAAAACGCACACACACGGTCTTTGTTCGCTACATGGCACGAGCCGGGATCGAATCGGTGATCCCACAGACCAGAGGTGAGCGCTCTCCCACTGAGCGACCGTGGATCTAAAATAGCTCTCATACATAATGGAATATTGTGATAGGGTATTCCCAAATTGATAGTACAATTTTTGAGGGCTGTAAACTGAAATGAACCAAAAATTTATCTCAGTACATTTAAATCCTAGAATATTTCGTTAACAAGATGTAGCCTGGAGAAAACAGGCAATATATAAGATTATAAAATTTGCAACTGCGTAGGAAGAAAGGAAGACAGATTTTAGAGGGAAAACTCATACACATAAATATTGTAAACTGTTTATTTTTCAAACTTAATTGCATGGTTCAAACTTGAACTTAATTCATACCTATCTGAATCGAGTTTATTCATCTTATATCGACGAAAGTAACGTAGAAGTTAACTACGTGTTAACTTTCCTTTGTAAAATATACCATAAGTTACGCCAAATATTCCTACCTTTTAAAAATTATTACAAGTTCTTGTAATTGTCTACTTTCCATGGCTATCGTCTGTAGAGAACATCACATATTTGTGAATCTTACTTTAGTTTTTACTGGTTAAGGCATTTGAAAAAAAACTGATTAAAGCTATTTCAGTGCCGAAAGTTATTTAAATAAAAAAATGATTTAAATAAAAAAATCGATTTAAATAAAAAAATCAACACAAATTAATTTTTTAATCGTGATTGTTTCAACCCTGCATTAAACATTTGTGTGAAAGTGATTTAACATTAGTTTCTGTTGAATTAGTCACTGAGAACACTTAGTGTGCAGCAGATGGTGGCAGTGTGCATCCACAAATTTAAGATGTCCTTATATACACATTTTTTTTTCTGTTCTATTATCTAGTGCAGAAATGGCATTAATTAAGCCCATCCATTGCACATTAGTTTTAAAAATTGCTGTTTTATAATAACATTATAATAAATTACAGTTTAATAGTCAATCTGTCTTAATAATTGATGTTTTAATGTCAGTTATTTATAAGTTGCTATGGTTACAGTCCGCCATAGGCGTCAGTTCACTCTTAAACTCTAGTCATAGTCACTTTTAGATGTATATCTCACTGTCAATTTTGATTTTCATCTTGAAAAACTATTGTATGAAACATTGAATCACTATATAACATATCTTTTAAAAAAAATTGGAGTGAAGTCCGAAAACACTATGAAATTATGCAAATTAATCACTATAAATTTCAGCGGCTTCTTTCTATTAAGCCGCCGTCTTGCCGAATCTCACACATTTTTTCACTACAAGTTTAAAATCTTGGATAATTTGAACTCGAATAATATTTCAAAGTGTGTTGTTGATGATATCTGATGTTTCCCGAACCACTAATAATACGGTTTAATGCATTTCGGAAGATTCTTGTAAATAGTTTATGAAAACACTGTAAAGACATCTAGGGAAAATAGACGCGCACTAATACGTTATTGTGTTTAGCACGGTAAGTTGGCTTGCATGCTTACCCGTGACGTCACTGCAAATTTAGGTTGTCAAAGAGTTTAGTCTCGCTAAGATTGGGAAAATTGCCGTAAGGTCAACATCAGTGGATTACAAGAACTATTGCAGCTTAAATGCCTATGAAAGGTCTAGTTGCCCTAATATCTCTATACATTACCAAGAGATCGTATTTCTTCAAAGAAACGGAACTAATAAACACATATAATTAGGGGAAGGAGGAGTAAAGTGACCATGGTGGGCGAAATGGCCAAGATTTATTTCCTTCCAGAGAGTTAGTACATAAAATAGTTGCTGCCCTCCGTGTTGAAAAAGTGAAGTCGGTGGGCGTGGCCTATTCGCTATATTGAGACGCACAAATTACCATATGATCATTTAAACACATTAAAAAAATACGTCAAATGTTTTCGCGAAAAACACTGTTAATAGCAACTTAATAATTACAAATCGACTTAAAATGACAAATGTCTACGTTAATAAAGATATTATTCACGTAAATGTGCATTTCCAATAAAACATACCGAGATGATATCGCTTTTCCGAGCAACGTTAACATCCATATATCATGCTGCTTATGTGCCATTAACGAGAGAAAAAATTCCCAATATCTGTTATTATGGATGGCCAAATCCGGATAACACATTTCTAAATTCCCAGTTAGTTCTGTCAGAAGGCGGGGCTAAGAAAAGGAAGTTGCATGTGGCGTTATGATTTCGTGTGACGTCAGTTGTACCTGGGTTCGTCGTTCACATGGTTCACAATATACATATATGGAGGAAGAAGTGAATAACGAAACATTGTTTTTGAGAAGCATTTTCCCGAATTATGTAAAGTATGTCTGCGTTAAGACAGATAAAACTCCTATCATAAAATTAGCAATAACATCAAAATGGTGATGTTGGAAAAACGAAAAAAAAAAATGAACGGCGGAAAAAACTTTTTTCATGTAACTGGAAGAAAACGGCCTCTTTTTAATATTACGAGACGGGCCCCTGACATTATTTGATAATAAATGTAATACCGATAGTTAAAATGTTACGTTTTGCTAAAAAATATAGATTTAGTAAAAAAAAAAATTATTGGATCAGCCTCTGACAAAAGTTTGTAGCATTATTTAAGTTTCCCGGGTCTGAGCCAAGGATGCCTAAAGGACATAAGTGGACGGAACTTTTGTCTCATGTACAAGGGCGCTAATGATATACATATTGCATTCGTAATGTAAGTGGAATGTTCCTTGTAAATTTTTAACGTAAAAGGATTTAATTTTAGTAAACCTAAACAAAATATGCATGAGGTGTGCTAAGTGATAGGGTAGCCCGGGGCTATTTGTTTCACGTTAGAAAAATTGCAATTTTGGGCCAAAATAAGCAGGTGCTGAAATTCATTAACAGCACCAAAAAATTACATCTGTTAGTGGCTCATATATAAAAACGTTGAATGCGTACTAAGCGCAGAAGGTACTGTGTAAAATATAAAACAAAGTTTCACAGAATTTCTGAAATTAAAAAAATGCGGGGCTATTGCGGTCGTAGGTGGGGCTATTTGGGTATATTATTATTCTGTAAGTATACTGTAATTACTGTAGTTCTTTACATTACCTCCGTAAATATTATAACATCTTAAAGTCAATACAATATGGAAAATATTGTAACAGGGATATTAAAAGAGTTATATCTTGAAAGAAAGAAATGTATTAAGCTTGAAAAAGGACAAACGTATGCACGTAACAAAACATCCTACTAGCAGTGACCTTTGTTATGAAGAAAACCCAAAAAGAAAGAAATTACATACCTTTTCCACAGACGAAAAATTTTCTGCCAACGGCACCTACACATACTTCATGATACCACTGAGTACATTGCTGGCATCATGTCTAGTCCCCTTCGTTAACGATGCTTTCGAATAATATCTCAGGAAACAGAATTCACACGGTACGTTTTGAGAGGTGTTGAGTTCGTTATCACCGTCAATTAGAGAGTCTGCTAAAAAATAATCTTCTTTGTTATGTGTTTCTTGTCGCTTCTTGTTCGATCTTCTAGTGTTTTCTCTTTCTCTAGTCTGATTTTCCACTCTTCGATTGTGAATATTTTCAGAAGATGTGAGAAGTCTTGTAGTATAGCGCCTTTGCTTGAAGTAGGCCTAACTCTTGTCTGTCACTTTGTAGGTGAACGAAGAACTTGGCTGAACGTGATTTGGTCAGTTCTGATCCCTTGCGTTGAGGACTCTGGTGCCTTTGATGTAGAGGGCACACTGTCGAGATGTACTCCAACATGTGACGGGGAATTGCGAACAATGCTCTCAACATTGTTAATAGAAGTCGCAGTCGGTGGTGGAAACAAGGTCACAGGAAGATCCTTGTCATCTGGAATAGCTTCCGGATGTAACAGATAAGCTATTATTTCATTATTCAATAATTTTGCAATAAAAATGTATACTACAAATTTGAATATTTAATGGTAATATATGTCTCATTATGTGAAATCAAATTGCCTTTGAAACACTTGATTTAGCATTTCCTTTGTGGTGATATTTGGAATATTTCCCCTTTTATATTAATCACTTTGTATAAGAAACAATTGTCCTTGGCTCAAAGGAACCAAGTGCAAATATTTCTTTCATATAATCCTACAGAAATCCGTACAGTTTCTCGTATCTAACTCCTGGTTGCCACAGATAAGCTCTCATTTCATTTATCAATAATTTTGCAATATAAAGTAATACTCCAATTTGGAATATTTATTGGGAATGTATATATCATTATCTGAAATAAAATTGCCTTTCAAACACTTTATTGAACAGTTAATTTGTCGTTACGTTTGAAATATTTCCTCTTCTATATTAATCACTTTGTATAAGAAACAATTGAACTTGGCTCAAAGGAACGGGCCAATATTTCTTTCATACGATGCTATGGAAATCCGTGTAGTTTTTCACTCCTGAATGCAACAGATAAGCTATTATTTCATTATTCATTAATTTTGAAATAAAAAGGTATACTCCAAATTGGAATATTTAATCGATATATATATCTAATTATGTGAAATTAAATTGCCTTTGAAACATTTGATTTAGCATTTCGTTTATCGATAAATTTGGAATATTTAATCTTCTATATTAATTAATTTGTATAGGAAATAAATGTACTTGGATCAAAGGATTCAATTGTAAATATTTCTTTCTTGTAATGTTACAGAAATCAGTGTGGTTTTTCTGTATTTCACTGCTGTTTGCCACAGATAAGCTATTATATCAATATTCAATTATTTTGCAATAAAAGTAATACTCCAATATGGAGTATTTAATGGTAATATGTATCTAATTATGTGACATAAGTGACTTTGATAGACTGGATTTGGCATTTCTTTGTCGTTACGTTTGAAATATTTCCTCTTCTATATGAATTACTTCGTATAAGAAGCATTTGAACTTGGCTCAAAGGAACCTAGTGCAAATATTTCTTTCACATAATGCTACAGAAATACGTGTGGGTTCTCGTACATCACTCCTGTTTGCCACAGATAACCTATTATTTCATTATTTAATAATTTTGCAATAAAAAAAATACTCTGTTTTGGAGTATTTAATGTTAATATGTATATCATTATGTTACGAAAATCACAATCAAACACTCGATTCAGCATTTCGTTTGTCGTTACATTTGGAATATTTCGTCTTCAATATTACATACTTTGCATAACAAACAATTGAACTTCTCTCAAAGGAACCTAGCGCAAATATCTCTTTTATCTATTGCTACGGAAATCCATGTGGTTGCTAGTACATCACTCCTGTTTGAAACAGATAAGCTATTATTTCATTATTCAATAATTTTACAATAGAAAGTAACACTTCAATTTGGATTATTTAATGGTAATGTGTATCCCATTATGTGACGAAAATCGCAATGAAACACTAGATTTAGCATTTCGTTTGTCGTTACATTCGGATTATTTGCTACTCTATATTAATTACTTTGTATAAAATAATGCAAATTCTCTCAAAAAAACCTAGCGCCAATATTTCTTTCATATAATGCTACAGAAATCCGTGTGGTTTCTCCTAAGTCACTCCTGTTTGAAACAGATAAGTTATTATTTCATTATTCAATAAATTTTCAATAGAAGCTAATACTACAATTTGCAATATTTAGTATTAATGTATATCTTATTGTGGGAGATAAATATGCCTTTGAAAACACTCGATTTAGCATATCGTTTGTCGTTAAATACGGAATATTTCGTACTCTATATTAATTACTTTGTATAAAAAAATGTAACTTGTCTCAAAAGAACCTAGCGCAAAAAATTATTTCATATAATGCTACAGAAATCGGTGTGGGTTCACGTACATCACTCCTGTTTGAAACAAATAAGTTACTATTTCATTACTCTATAATATTTCAATAGAAAGTAATACTCCAATTTGGAGTATTTAATGGTAATGT
>JAGDQP010000549.1:0-50344 GCA_022664845.1 Lepisma saccharinum | reverse complement strand
ACAATTTAAAAGTGGTGATTTCAATGTGAAAGACAGTGCGCGCTCTGGTAGATCACAAAAGTGAGAAAACGAGCAATTGCAGGTGCTATTGGAGGATGACCCAACTCAAACTCAACAGCAATTGGCAAAAGCATTAAATGTGTCACAAGAAACAATCAGCAGACGTTTACGAGCAATGGGGAAGATCAACAAACTGGGTAAATGGGTCCCACACGATTTGAATGAACGTCAAATGGAAAATCGCAAAGTCACTTGTGAAATGCTGCTTCAACGCCACGAAAGAAAATCCTTTTTGTATCGAATTCTGACGGGTGACGAAAAATGGATTTATTTTGAAAACCCGAAGCGGAAAAAATCGTGGCTTTCACCTGGCGAAGCCGGTGCTTCAACATCAAGGCCAAATCGCTTCGGCAAGAAGACCATGCTTTGTGTCTGGTGGAACCAGAGCGGTATTGTGTATTATGAACTCTTGAAGCTCGGCGAAACCGTTAATGCACAACGCTATCGCCAACAAATGATTATTTAAATCACGCATTGATCGAAAGACGACCGGAATGGGCCCAAAGACATGGCAAAGTGATTGTATTACAAGACAATGTGCCGTCTCACACAGCAAAACCAGTGAAAGATACTTTGAAATCGCTTGGATGGGACATCCTTCCGCACTCGCCGTACTCCCCAAACCTGGCGCCATCTGACTATCACCTTTTAGCATCAATGGGGCACACACTCGCAGAGCAGCACTTCAGCAATGTCGAAGAGGTTGGAAAATGGCTCGACGAATGGTTTGCCGCAAAAGACAAGCAGTTTTTCTGGCATGGTATGCATCAGTTACCTGAAAGATAGGCGAAACGTGTAGAAGCCGATGGTCAATATTTTGAATAAAACAAAATTAATTTCCCTTGAAAATTACGTGTTTTCTTTACCACAAAAACCGGCAAAAACTTATGCATACACCTGGTATAAGTAAAATGTGATAGGTGGTTCAAAAGTTTTTGTTTATTATTTTTTTTATTAACTGTTAATAGATGCCGCAACCATGATGTTTAGGGTTATAACTTTTGATTTGATAATCTGTCTTACTTTTTAGTTTTGTTGAGTGTGTGGGTTGTTGTCTTAATAATTATGGCTAGAGGGAGAATTCTATTTTCTTCTTTTTATCATGTTAGTTTTATCGGATTAATTTTAATATTACTTTTTTGCTTTGTTTAAGCTTTATTTCTTCTAATCTTTTTATATTTTACTTGTTTTTCAGGGGTCTTTAATTCCTACTTTGTTTTCAATTTTTGAGTGAGGCTACCAGCCTGAGTGAATGCAGGCTGGGCTTTATTTATTATTATATACTTTGTTAGCTTCTTTACCCTTACTTGTTGGTATTGTTTATCTGGAGGGGGTTCGAGGTAGTCTTATCTTTTATAGCTTGTGGTTCGTTAATTTTAATATTTCTTTATTAGATTGTTTTATGATATTGTGCAATGGTCTTAGCTTTTTTGGTTAAAATACCTATATTCTTAGTTTATTTATGATTGCCTAGGGCGCATGTGCAGGCACCTGTTAGTGGGTCTATAATCCTTGTTGGGGTTCTTTTGAAGTTAGGGGATATGGTTTATTACGTGTTTATTCTTATTTAGAAGTGATTGCTATTAAGTTAAATTTGTTATGGTTTGGTATTAGAATTGTCGGGATTTGAGTTTTTAGCTTAGTATATTTACGTCAGGTGGATGTAAAATCTTTAAGTGCTTATTCTTCTGTTGATCATATGGGGTTGGTACTAATAGGTATTATAACTATAGGTGTGTGAGGATTTAGGGGGGGCTTTAGTTTTAAAAATTGGGCACGGATTGTATTCTTCTGGTTTATTTTGTTTGGCTAATATTTCTTATGAGCGCTTGGGAAGTCAAAGTTTGCTTATTAATAGGGGTATATCTTTCATACCAAGTATGACTTTATGATGATTTTTGCTTAGTATTGCTAATATGGCTGCCCCTCCTACTTTAAATTTATTAGGAGAAATTAGTTTAATAAATGGTGTTATCGGGTGATCTTTTTTTAAGTATAGTAGGGGTGGGGATAATATCGTTTTTTAGAGATGCTTACACTTTATATTTATATTCTTGTACTCAACACCGTAAATACTATTCTGGTTTATATTCTTGTTGAGGAGGTACTATTCGTGAGTATTATATTTTATTTCTTCATTGATTTCCTTTAAATCTTTTAATTCTTTTTGCGGGTCCTAGTTTTCTATGATTTTTAATTTAATTGGCAATTATTACTTAGGTAGTTTAGGTAACATTTTGGTCTGTGGTGCTAAGGAAAGTTTATAATAAATAACTCCTAAGTCGTGATGTGCGTATATCCTATTTGTACTATATATGTTGTGTTTCTTCTTTTAGTTTATTTTTTTTTATTTGAGGTGTTAATTTAATAATTTTTGATATCAACTTGTTTATTGAGTGAGAAATTATCAGAATTAATAGAAGCTCTATTGTTATAACTATCTTACTGGATTGAATGTCTTTAATTTTTATGAGCTTTGTATTATATATTTCTAGTATAGTTACTTATTACAGAGGACAATATATATCTGGTGATTTTTATATTAATCGTTTTATTTTTTAAGTACTTATATTTGTTTTATCAATAATATTATAATTTATCCTAATATTGTCAGTATTTTGTTAGGATGGGACGGGCTATGACTGTCGTCAGTGTCTCTTTCTCGATAGTAGGTAGCACAGTTCCGTAGTGGAAAATATTGCATACAATTATCAATAATCGAACAAGTTGGAAGTTATTTGCCTTTGGAAAATAGCTAGAAAGTGACTATTGCGATTCGCGAGCCACAGTTTGTCGTCCAGCATACAGACGATTCCCAAATGTACCTATACGCAACACTGACGGATGCCGTAACGAAGATTCAATATCTCAGGTGAGTGCCCATGTCGGATGGGAAGTAATGTGTTCTTCTTCCAAGATCACAACTAGTTTTCAAAGCGCCCCTGAAGCCGTCTTCAGAGATCCGAAAGATTGTATGATGGCAAACCATTCAACCATTAAGTATGTAGCTTGTCCGGTTTAATAACAATTAGCTTAGTTCACTTCTATTCTTCATCTCGTGTCTTTGTAAAATGAAAATTATCGGTACACCGGACAAAACACTATAAACAGGACAAGGGCTTCTAGCCTCGCAACTCCACTTTATCAGACAATTCAACATGCAAGAAGCGCTGTGCAGGGGAATACATACAGGTTTCTGACTGCTTTGTCCGCAAGACTTTATTAACATCATTTCAATACACCATCCACAAATATTCTTCAAAACTTTGGGATAAAGAAAAAATAAAGGCAAAGTCCCTACACTAGGTGCGACCACAAAGAAATGCTGAGTACAACATAAAACTATAAAGCAGAGATCAATTACAAGTTATTCCACAATGCAGATAATTATTAGTTATCTATTTTCCCTCTTAATGCACAAATGCTTCAGCAAAACACAACTTTACATGCATAATTGATTGTTCCGTATTTATTTATTTATATTATTATTTCTTTTCTTTTTTTACGTCTATAATCCTCTGTTACAGCTTAACTTGAATTCAACTTATGGGATATATCACTAGTATCTTACTTTCTGCCAGCTACGCTTATCCGACGACCACAATTAACTTTTTTATTTGTTCTTACTTTGACGGGTACCCTCTAAGGACAACACGTTACAGGACTAGTGTAGAATCTAGGCACCTAAGATATAAATCGCGTTCACAATGAATCTCAGCGATTGTTATCAACAATAGAAAGCCATCAAGTACTTTCTAAACTTTTGAACACGCAAGTACTTGCTATCGTAAAGGGTATTGGGCAAACACAATCTCCTACATTCACTTAGCCACAAGATTACTACAACTGCTACGACGAAAAGATTATCTTATCAGGTGTCAACAACGTCTTTACTGCAGAAAGCTTACTTTTTTTATTGCATGAATATATACATTGCTTTTTCCTTACAGCTTATTTTTCTTAATGCAACGAGTCACTACTGACTAAAACAGATGCTCCTACACAATAAGAAATATAAATTACGTATCGACTTAAGAATATTATGTCACAGCTGACTAAAGATAAAAATCAAGGTGCCTTCACGCCTCAAAACCTTAATTAAACAAACAATTCAGACGACCTGCGGTTCACTACGTTGGTCACAAATCTATCAAATTGCTCACGCAAGTTATCTAATATTTACATTCAACTGTTATCATCCTTCACGGATTCGCATATAAGTTCTTTGTGTGATCTGATTAATAATTGCACTTTGGTTAATACTATGTTTGCTAAGACATCGGTAACAACCATATATTGTACAGGCTAAAACTTCAATTGCAATTTCTGCTATCTAAATTCACTTTACATTTGCCTGTTGACGATCTTAAATGTAGGCCTACAAAACTCACCACTACTCTTTAAGATACTGCATATTCGTGCACGATATTACAATTCTTATAGAGTATTCGTATATACGTAAATTTACAATTTTTATGCCCACTGATGTAAACTACCTAAACAGCAGACAGAAGTTATCAACGACTTTTGCACGTTCGTACAATCGATTCTACGCCAATACTCGTTTCGGCTCGCGGAATCGTTACACGCATACAGTATCGAAACACGGCGTCTACGATAAGTCTCTTGATTTCACTTTCACAGGTAGTCACACAGCTCGACGACCTTCATAACATTAACTTTCTGTATCGGAAGTTTCTTTGTTGTAGCGTGACTTTAGCACAACAAATGCAATGCAGTATAAAAGTAATCAAAGTAGGTTACCTTAACACACCTCATGTGCTCGTCCTCATGCGACGGAAATTATATACTTATCTTGGCAATGAAGAAAACAGTCTCACTTATACTCGTAACTTCTCTTCGGGGCCACTAAGTCACTTAGAACAATTTTGGATCATAAATCCTTCACTACTTCGTATTAATGGCTGATTATGCGTAAATAATATAAACTTTTCACTGGCATGCCTACTTTCTTTGTTACATCAGATCGGTCTGTCTGATGCGCGGGACAGAGTTCCTAAGTCTCGAATAAGGCTGCTTTTCTAACAAAAGAACATTGGTTATGACGTCATCAAAAGGTTGAGACAGATTTTCATTGTCGTTTTTCACGCAACACAGGAGAATCACAACAGCGATCGTTCACAGCAAACTATACGTGTAAACTGCCCCATGTAACTTACAGGTTACAGGGCTTGGTTTAGTATCTTATTGTTTAGTTATTTATTATCAGAATATACGATCTTATAGCGCTGGTATATTGACTGCTTTATCTAATCGAATCGGGGATGTTTGTGTTTTACTTGCAATTGCTTGAATAATAAATTGTGATAGTTGAAATTATATCTTTTATTTACAGGATTTGGAAAGAGATTATTATTACTTTTATCGTGTTGGCGGCATAACAAAGAGAGCTCAAATCCCTTCTTCGGCCTGATTGCCGGCGGCGATGGCTGCCTCAACTATTGTTTCTGCTCTCGTTCATTCTCCTACTCTGGTGGCTGCTGGAGTTTATTTATTGATTCGCTTTAGTGATGTTTTAACTAATAGTTTCGTGGGGCGAACATTATTACTTCTTTCAGGTTTAACTATATTTATGGAGGGTGTCGGGGCCAATTATGAGTATGATTTAAGAAAAATTATTGCTTTATCTACTTTAAGTCAATTAGGGTTAATAATAATAATTTTATCAATGGGGTTTTCTATGTTGGCTTTTTTTTTATTTATTAACACATGCTCTTTTTAAAGCCTTATTGTTTTTGTGCACTGGGGCCATCATTCACGGGGTAGGGTACACCCAAGATATTCGATGTATAGGGGGGGCTTGTGTATCAAATACCACTAACTTTGTTCTGTTTAAGTACAGCTAATTTAACCCTCTGCATGGTTCCTTTTTTGGATGGTTTTTATTCTAGGGATTTAATTTTAGAAATAGGAGCGATGGCGTGGATTGATTTAGTTAATTTTTTTGACTGGGTTAACTGTATGTTATTCTGTTCGTTTGAGATATTATTTAACTGGTATTTTGTTTGCTGGTGGTAGTTGTCACGGGGTAGGGGATAATACTAATTGAGTTATAGCCCGAGGGATGTTAGGTCTTACCGGGGCCTCTATTTTAGGGGGTGCAGTTATAGGTTGATTGTTATTTTCTTGTCCGTCTGTGGTAGTAGTGCCATTACCTCTTAAAATAGGGGCGTTGATTGTTAGCAGCGCTGGGGATTGAATTGGTTTTCTATTAGGAAATTTTCAAATAGGAAAGGGTTGTGTAGTATCCTGCGGGGTTAATTTTTTTGTATCCATAATACGTTCTATATGATTTTTGCCTTATTTATCTACTAATTAATGTATTCGATTTCCTCTTTCTCTGGGAGGAACCTATATTAAAATTGTTGATCAGGGGTGAAGAGAAATATTGGGTGCGCAGGGGATTTATAATTTTATAGCGAACGGTTCTGTTTTAGTAACTAAGGCACAATCTAGATATTAAGTGATTAAGATAGGAATTTCCGCATAACTATGTTCGGCTGGAGGTAGATTTTGATATCATTGTAGGGAAGTTGATTGTTGATCCGGAAATGGAATAGGGCGTGAACTGGCGAGGGCTTCTCATACAATAAATACTAGTATAAGGACTGCAATTAATGATAATAGGGAGCCAATACTTGATACCATATTTCATGTTATGTATGCATCAGGATACCCACATAGAAAAATGACGTCCCAGGGATATCGGACGGATCTCCTGGCAGGATATCGGGACGTCCGTAGGACGTCCTGTTTAAGTCCCGTTTACCTCCATGGGACATACAGTTATAATTAATCCTTCGTATGACTATACGAAGGCATATCCTTCGTATAGTTATAATTAATTAAATAATAATAATAGTAAGGTCGATTTAATTTATAGAAATTCCAGGTAGTTAATCCCGCACGGCTTTCCGGGGGACATCCAGGAGACATCCATACGGGATGAACTGTTTGTATTGCCCACAGAGTTATCCCACGGACGTCCTTAGGACATCGCTATGGGAGCAGGACCATTCTGACGGTAATGGAATCTAAATGGGACATCCCAGGGGCGTACTCTGCTATGTGGGTAGTCAGAATATCGTAGTGGATACCCCTTAGACCTAAGAAATGCTGAGGAAAGAATGTGATGTTTACTCCTAAGAATATTGTAATAAATTGAATTTTTAATCAATGCGGGTTGAGAGATGTGCCTCTAAACAGAGGAAATCAGTGAATAATTCCTGCTATGATTGCAAATACGGCCCCTATGGAAAGTACATAGTGAAAGTGGGCGACTACATAATAGGTATCATGAAGTACAATGTCTATTGATGAATTAGCTAATATTACTCCTGTCAGTCCTCCTACAGTAAATAGGAAAATGAACCCAAACGTCAAATTGTTGGGGGGGGGGGGAATAATTAATTTGTGCCCCATGAAGAGTTGCAATTCATCTAAAAACTTTAATTCCTGTTGGGACTGCAATAATTATTGTGGCTGCTGTAAAATAGGCTCGAGTATCTACATCTATGCCTACTGTAAATATATGATGAGCTGAGACAATAAACCCTAGAAATCCGATTGCTAGTATGGCGTAGATTATTCCTAAAGCACCAAATGTTTCTTTTTTACCTCTTTCTTGAGAAACAATATGAGAAATTATACCAAATTCAGGTATAAATTAAAATATAGACTTCCGGGTGGCCAGAAAACCAGAATAGATGTTGATACAAAATAGGGTCTCCCCCTCCGGTTGGGTCAAAGAAAGAAGTATTAAGATTTCGATCTGTTAATAATATTGTAATGGCTCCTGCTAGGACAGGCAATGATAGAAGTAATAAGATAGCTGTGATTATGACGGATCATACGAATAGAGAGATTCGTTCTATTGTTATTCCTTGTACTCGTGTATTAATAACAGTTATAATAAAGTTTACAGCTCCTAAGATTGAAGATACATCTGCTAGGCGGAGAGAAAAAATTGATAAATCGACAGATCTCCCTTCATGAGCAATCGCGTTTGACAGAGGAGGATATACAGTCCACCCGGTACCCGCACCGTTCTCTACAATTCTTCCAGTTAATAGAAGAGTTAGTGAAGGGGTAGGAGCCAGAATCTTATATTATTAAGGCGTAGGGGCTCCTAATATTAATGGAACTAACCAATTTCCAAACCCACCAATTATAATTGGTATTACTATAAAAAAGATTATAATGAAAGCATGAGCTGTTACGATTACATTATATAGATTTGATCATCACCGATTAAGCTACCTGGACGACCTAATTCAGCTCGAATTAATAATCTGAGAGAAGTCCCTACTATTCCTGATCACGCGCCAAAGATTAAATATATTGTGCCAATATCCTTATGATTTGTGGAGAATAATCATAGTTCCAAAATGGTTAATATATTAATAGGAAGGGGACAAGATGGCTGAAAGATTAGGCAATAGACTGTAAATCTATTAATGGAATCACTTTCCCTTTTGTTAGGACAAGGTCTTATAGTCAATAATTATTATACTAGATTGCAAATCTAGGGGAGTGCGAAGATAAGAGCATTAAGACCTAAAGATTTTTCTTTATTGAAGACTTTGAAGGTCGTTAGTTTATCATTAACTAAAGGCCCTATTTTAATTGCTTAGGTTTAGGATTAAAGGGGACATTAAAAGGCCTATTAAGGTAATGGAAATAGCGGTTAATCTAATTGTTTCTTGTCATTTTGATTTTGTTGTTTTTGTTCAAATTTGAGTTGAATGCGTTAAGGTAAATGGAGAGTATGCAATGCGTATATAATAGTATAAAGTAATTAGAGCTATTATAATTATAATTAATAGGGGGCAATAAATAGTATTTGGGTTATTTTCGTAATGATAATTCATTTTGGTAGGAAACCTAAGAATGGGGGAAGTCCACCTAATGAAAGGGTACTAGTAAAAAATGCAAGTTTTGTAATTGAGTTAATTTTATAGGAAAAAACTTGATTTAGATTGTAAATTTTAGTGATTGAAAAGAGTGAAGTGATTGCAGTGATTGCAGTGATAATGATAGTGTAGAGAATAACATAAAAAATCATCTTGTGTTATCACATAAAATTGCTCTTAGGAACCAGCCTGCATGAGGGACCGAGGACAATGCTATGTTTTCGTAATGAGGTTTGATTGAGTCCTCCGATAGCTCCAATTGTTACTGATGAAAGAATAAACAGAAATATAGTGTAAGCCCTTTAGTGGAAAGATTGCTAACCTTAACTTCATTTGAAAGTTTAACATTTTCTTTGTAATAACTTAACGTTTAACTGAAAATGGGTTCAAACTGGCCAAAGCGATTTGTCAGTGAACGTTCAACTTATTTTACGCTTAAAACTCGGTCATTTTCTAATCGAAGTGTAAGCTAAACTTGCAATTTTGAGGTTACGTACTTTTCTCGATGAAGTTTAAGCCTTGGTTGGATATTCTATAAACCAATAACAGGAGTACCGTTACTTGCTTGTCACTGAAGGCCCCGCCACTTTGAATGCCTATATTGCTTTTTCACAGTAAACAGTTCACTGGTAGACCGAGAACTTAAAAATTAAATTCAAAATTCAAACTCTGATGAATGATATCTTGACGGTCCAGTGAGACTTCTTGTATAGTTACTATGTTCACCCGTACTTCTCTGCCTCGAGTACCGGGAACTGAATGGCGTCAGTTTTAAATAAGGTTCGTGCGTCGTACGTTCCTATTGTAACGTCTTTCTTAATACTGCTCGATTGATTGAATTGTTATTAACGTCTCAAACGAGCTAATGAGCTTCTAAGGAGCGAAAAATACAGTATTTGGTAAAGTGCTCTCCAAACCACTCCGTTCAATAGGATTCCGGCGGCAATAGAACCATGACCACTCGCATAGAAAGCTAGCGCGCTAACCCAAGGTCTTCATCCTGTTCGAAGAGCCCTCTTGTAGCAGTCCCCGGAATGAGAATCGAATGGAGAACTAATTCCGAAATGTTTTACTCCAGGAGAAACCATTGTACTAGCATTTTAACTGTTTCCTAATATGATGTAGATGGTGAATTTTATTTATGGCCCTTAGGTATCTAAGGATCAGGCAAGGGGAAAGGATTTTGGAAATTGTGGCCAAGGCCTATTTAAAGGTGCCTTCTCTGCATTTGCCTGGTGTGACTGAGGGAAAATCCTGGAAATGCCTCAGTCAGGATGGTCGGCCGCTGGGATCGAACCCACGACCTCCCGAATGCTACGCCAACGCTCTACCACTGAGCTACGGTGACTGAGTATGGTGTAGTGGTGTAGAATGATCAGCTCTAATACCTCAGAATGAAGGCAAGCATCCATTATGTCTGCCTCTATACATCTTTGAAACTTGCTGTCTTCAATCACCTTCAGCGGCAGAGGGTGGGGATGCTTTTCCTCACCATTATTAGTTTTTCTTCGGGTTTAACGTCCCTCTCCAACCTTTGTAGCAGCACTGTTCCGCAAAATTGTCGGTACCCACCATATCTAGTGGAACTACGTATTTATTTATTTACTAACAGCGTCCCGTGGCTCTGCTCACGCTTTTTTGTCTGCATATGTAAAAGGGTATGGAAGTAATTTAAAATATTGACTTTTCAAATAAGGTTAGCAACAACGAAAACTGCGGCGCCCGGAGTTCCTGCATGACGTATTCCAGTATCTAATTCACATGTATACAAAATGTAGCGTCAATGTCTATACAACCAAAGGTAAATAATAATTTTAAAAAAATGAATTTCTTAAAACTGTTTTAAAACATTTGAAAACTGCGGTCTGATACAAAGTTGCCTAAAGGACTTAAAATTTAAAATCAAAATTTTGGTAACTGCGGCGCCCGGTGTACATCTGTGACCTGTACCACTACCTAAAGTACGTGAGTGTAAAATTTGATGTAAATCAATGCGTATATGTACCACGGCATGGAAGAACCATCAAAAGTGAATTTTTAGATCGGTTGGCAGCACTGAAACTTTGGCGCGATGGATGCAAAATTTGGTGTGAATCAATGGATGCGTGTAGATTTGTACAGACACTCTTTTAATGTTTGCAAAACTGACAGCTGGGGTCTTAGGGGACGGGGATCTCTACAATAGTTTGTGCCGAATAATGTTTGTACAATGTTTGGTGTGGATACACTCAACAGTATGAGAAATTTAATTTTTATAGAGGTTAGCAACATTGAGAAATGGGGCGCTTGAGGCGAACTGATCTACTCCTACGTCCTGACACAGTACCTAATGCACACATATGTAAAATTTGGTTGGTGTAAATAAGTGGAGACGTGTTGCAGCTACGCAAGTAACAAACGCAAACAAATAAGCAAACTTACAATGTTATATATGTACTAGCTTATTAGCCCGCCTGTTGGTGCGGGATCCCGGGATGAATAAAATATATCGTCACCCCCCACCCCCCATACTGATGGGGACTGAACTTCGATTTAAACGGCATTAGGATTGTTACTATTGATCTCAGCGACCCCAAAAAACTATAGATTCGACACTAATATCAATCGTTTTCTATTATTTTACATGTCATCCTTCCCACCCCTCCGTAGGGGTGTGTTGTCTAAGATAGCCGTTGATAATGAATTGATAGTCATACCAAATTCAACCCCTTTAAGGTAGTCAACCCGTCGAAAAACATTGTAGTGTGGGTTGCCGCGTGCTTTGCTTTAAAATTTTCTATAATTGTTACCACCGCCATTGGAATTCAATGGACAATTAGATGGTCGATTATCTCTGTAGATAATAATTTTAGAACCAAAATAATATGATAACTTCCCATCCGGTCCAGTGTCTGATCATGTGCGAAAAATAATTCCAATCGGTCAAACACTTTTTGCGTGACGTTCATGCAAACATAGTCATTTTCAATTTTATATATACAGATAGATTATGTTTTTCAAAAGAATCCCTGATTTAAATAATAAAAAGTAATACTACTCAATAGCACGCAGCTATATACAGGAATATATACACAAAATATTAACCTGGAAACACATAGGCAAGTATACAGGATGGTCTAAAAGTGATGATCATAAATTCAGGGGTTATTTCTATTTAATTTCATTAGGCAAAAAAAGAAAGTAAGAAGTTCCTTTCAAGAAATTCGAAAACGTGGAGCAGTTGCGGAGCAATAGGCGCCAAAAATTATCACGGCAGTCTGACGGTCTGGTTCTAACTTGGAATCAGTTTTTAACTTCTATCTATTTCTTTCTCTGGGCTCGTTCGGAAACACAACCAAATTCATGAAATGCACGATGGTTACTCTAGAAGTTATTTCCATTAAGTTTGTGAAGCCATGATGAGGATGTACTTTGCAAACTTCATATACAAGGTGAATTTCTCTTAAACGATTTCTCATGTTAATACCAGTTGTTCAAAAAAACAATGGCGTAAATGTACAATGACCACATTGAATCCTCTCTGTCCCCTAGGGTAACGTCTGTCTCGGGGGAATAACACTCCTTACGTCATAACAGAGAGTAAGTGATGGTGTTACCGTTTCTTGTGTTAAACGTAATATGAA
This sequence comes from Lepisma saccharinum, assembly GCA_022664845.1. Taxonomy (NCBI): domain Eukaryota; kingdom Metazoa; phylum Arthropoda; class Insecta; order Zygentoma; family Lepismatidae; genus Lepisma; species Lepisma saccharinum. The sequence continues at coordinate 37,728 of JAGDQP010000549.1, read as the reverse complement.
TCGCGTATAATGAAAACAAACATCTAACCTGACTTAACCTATTGTCCGTGAAGTTCATAAAATCTTAAAAATGGGTATAATGAAAAAAAATGATTCTCTAACCTTTGACCGTGAAATGCCTTGAAATATTTAAAATGCAAATGAAAGAAAAAGGTAGCTATTATTGAGAAGTGGAAAGAAGGAGAAAGTTGTGTTGTGAAAAAAACGATAAAACAGCTCTAGCCGGGATTAGAACCCGAGCTTCCTGGGTAGAAACCCGATGTACTAGTCACTACACCAACTGGACACAGACTTCAAATTGTCTTAAATGAACGCACCATTCGCCGTTAGTTTGTCATATTTCGTTCCGGTTACACAACCGTGGGCGCCGACCAACATCATGTTCGGATGAGCTGCTCACCAACACCGTGGGAGTGGTGAACCCTTCGAAAAGTATTCGTACCATTGCAGACGAGTTAGGCATACACCATACCACTGTCAATCGGGGACTGCGTACGATCGGTAAGGTGAAAAGGTTGGACTCATGGGTGCCACATGAGTTGACATCGGCCAACAAGAGTCGCCGTCTGGATGTGTGCAGTTCTTTGAGTGTAAGGAGTAAACGGGAAGGTTTCCTGCATCGAATTGTCACTTCAGATGAAAAATGGATCTTCTATAACAATCGTAAATGGTCATAAGACGGTGTTGTTGTTTGTATGGTGAACTATGGAGGGAGTAAGTAATCCATCATGTCTCTCTCAGGCGAGGTGAAACCATCAATGCAGATCATTACCGTGCTGAGCTCCATGAAATACACCACAAACTTGTCCGCAAGCATCCAGCAATGATCAGAAGGTATGGTGTCCTCATGCTGCATTACAATGCCCGGCCACATGTCGCGCAAAGAACGATGCAGGCTCTCCATGAGCTGCAGTAGCAAACCCTTCCATACACACTGTATTCCCCAATCTTTCTTCTACTGACTACAACCTCTTCCGGCATTTCGATCACTTGTTGGCAGGGAAAATCTTCCCTGATGATCGGGCGGTCCAACATGCAGATGAGGATTTCTTCGCATCGCATACCCAACAATTCTTTTGCCACGGAAGCCAATCGTGGCTGAGCGATGGAAACAGCGTGGGCTTCAGACGGCGACTACTATGATTAACCTGGTAATGTAGTTTTCAGTTTTTAGCCTTTGGACACGACGCACCTGAGAGGACATTTCATTCGTACCAACCAAATAGAAGACGTAGGTCAAGGTTACGCTTTAAAAGAAAAATATGGAGGCCAATTCAGGCATCATCGTGTCAGGTAAATTTACCGGTAGTTCAACGTATCCAGTTCAAAAAGTTCTTACCATGCATCTACGGCAAATAGGGAAAGTGAATTTTAATGTATGACCTTTAGGCATCTCAGGCTCAGGATGGGTTAGGTTGGGGAGAGGGGATGTTCGAAGGTAGTCAATGACGGCCTAATTTGGTGGTACTCTCCCGGCTGGGAAAATGTAACAATGGCCAAAACTGATTATCGCACTGATTGATGGAGCTACAAACAGTAGCGAATGGACATCTATAGTTCGTCACCAAAGTGAGTTCCTATTTAATCGTGTTGTGACGTATGATGAGAAGTAAATCCTGTACCATAATCACAAACAGAGTTAGCAGTGATTGGACGTTGATCAACCCTCCAAATCAGTCGACTAAACCGAAGTGGATGCCACAAATCCTTTCGTTGTAAGTGTAGAGGATGCCCATTACAAGTTCTTTCCTCTTGGCGATACAATTCCTGTCGTCACGTACTGTGCAGAAATTGACCCAATGCACGGACAGTTGTGTTCAAAAGTAACCGTACTTGGTACTCTCGTTTTAGGAAACATCGCAAAACTCCAAGTGGTAAAAATTAAGAAACCGCAGCTGAGTGACCTGAGGTATGAAGTACTTCCGCACTCTCGATATTCCACAGACTTAGCACCAGTACACTACCACGTCTATGCATCTATGTCACTTCCTAAAAAACATGGTGCTCAAGAATAGAGAGAGTCCAGAAAGTGCCTTCCGGAATCTTGATTGGGAGCTACGTTTCTCCAGAGACGAAATTGAGAGCCTTGTAAGTCGTTTCCAGAGATGTGTCGCGATGGTTACTCTATTTCAAAACTAGGTAGCAGTGTGAGGTACGAAAATGGCCACTTATTTCCGAACAACGTGGTATAACATGTATTTATTATCTGTTACTCCTTTATTTATAACCGTCCCCTACGGATCAAACTCGCCCGTGGGCAAGGAGAATTATTATGTAACGTGATTTTAAATGGGAATACAGACCTACAATGTATAAAGCAATTTCGTTGCTTGGACAGGTTACCTCCAAAAGCTAACATTGTTTCTCAAGACGTGGGAATTTTCTGGGCTCATAGCATATAGAAATATAGTTTTATGTAGTTCAATATGCACGATCCATCTAATCATTCAATTTCGATAACATTACTGTAAAATGCTTCAATATCTCCTTCACTTGTTCGCATATAGCTGCGCTGGTACTGCCCTTGTACATAGCAAAGTATTGGTAACTCTTACAAAATCGAGAGATCCATTCGATTGTACACGAATTACCAACGCTGTGTGGTTTTATCCCTTGTACATAGCACAGCATTGGTAATTCATACTGGGCACGAATTACCTATGCTGTGCGATATTGCCCTTGTACGTAGCACAGTATTGGTAATTCATGAACAAACGAATAGATCCGTCTCGATCGTCTCCTTCGTTCCCTGTTCACATTCACATTCACTACAAGTACGTCTCATGATAGTAAAAAATCTTGGAAGTAACATCAGAACATGAGTGCATGAACATAGTACTATTCCATAGTACTAACACATTAGCAATAGTTTTCTACCGGAAGTGGGTGGGTCTTCAAGGTAAGCTAAACCCTCTCCATTTCAATGGCTTTCAATTTTCCTTCGTACAGGCCAAGTTTTTCCTCCATTCAACAAAATACTCCATACAAAAAGTTTAATTAATTTCTACCTCAACTCTGTTCATTCATCCGCAGAAGAGAGTCTACTTCTTTTAACGAACGCCTTGGTTTTCCATCGCTGTTCTCGCCTTTATCTGTTTTTAGCATTTCATGTCGTCACTTTATAATACTTCCCAACTAATTGAAGCTGGTTTTCTGCTCTACTTTTTGTCTTCCAATGTTTGCTATGGTTCGGCTTGTAACAATTACCAATCCCTTTCATTTTATTTGCGTTTATTTTTATTTCGTGTTCCTCACATCTTTTTCTGTTGCGGTTTTAACACCTTGTTAAGTGATATCCCATTTTCTGCAAAAACAATTATGTCATCCTGTAATCCAATTTATTTCCTTTTACCCCTGGTCGTAGCGTCTCCTTTACTTCCAAAGAATCTCTTTGCAAGCTCTTCTTTAAAGCCAGCGGGCGAGTGACATCATACCTGTCTCACTGCTCGACCAATTGCTGTTCGATAAAAGCACACTGAGCTATTCATAGGTAGTAACATTATATGCTGAAGTGCCGAAAGTCATGGGAGAGCGGGAGGAACTAGTTGACGGTGCGATAACATCGCAAAAAACCGGTTTAACTGCGCGAAGCAGTTGCAGTGTGCCCAGTTGGAGTTCTGTGAGTGCAGTCAAATGTCGTGAATGGGGCATGCAATTTCGGAAGTCGTCCTGACATTGAACTTTACTCCCTCCACAGTGCCAAGGGTGGACCGTGAGTACCGCATTGCAGGCATGACGATCCATCAGGGACAACGCAGTGAGCGTCCACGGGTGCTGAATAACCGCGACCGGCGGCGTCTGAGCAGACTTGTCCGGGTAAGCAGATAAGCAACAGTACATGATTTGACAGCAGGAATCAATGCAGGACGTCCCAGGAATGTGTCTTAGAGGTCACAGTGCAGCAGCGCAAATTGGTCTCCATGTAGTATCGCAGCCGAGGACCGACACGTATGCCGCTACGAATCACTGCCCATCGAAGGTGGCAAGTCACATGAGCTCGGAAACACGTGGATTAAGCTGTAGAGGACTGCTAGTGTGTAGCGTGGTCAGGAGTCACGTTTCCAATTGGTACGCGCGGTTGGTAGGATTCAGGTAAGGCGCAGATCCCATGAGGACTTGGACCCAAGTTGTCAGCAAGGCACTGTTCAAGCTGGAGGTGACTCCGTAATGGTATGGGGCGTGTTCACTTGGCATGGTTTGGGTCCTCTGGTCCGCTTGAATCGGACATTAATACACATTAATAGACACTCAGTAGAATGCACTATCTGTCAGAGCAGTAGCTCTCAACCATTTTTCGTTCGGGGCACACTATATTTTGTAGTGCGTCCCCGCCGCATATTAACGTATGAGTTGGTAACAATGCACCAGACTTAGTCACTGATATTGTAAAATATCTTTTATTGTAAGGAGTAAACAAACCAATAATTTTCCTGTAAAATAATTATGTTTAGGCTCATTATTCTTGTTCCTTTTCAAAATAAAGATTGAGTAAAATTATTTGAATTACTATCAATAGCAAAATCACCAAGTCTCACAAGTATCGCGGCACACCTAGCAAATCTGTCGGTATACCGGTTGAGAATCACTGAGTTAAAGAGTCAGTTTGTCATACTTTCTGGAGGTTTCATGATGTACCTTACTCCCCTACCAAGTTTTATCGAAAAAATGCGTTCTGAACCATTTCATTGATAGGTTTACTTGTCCGAATTGCTTTCATCGTCTTCATCAAACCAAAATCGGATCTGTGCAACGCCTACAAATTTCGATCCAGTAGATTGTAAATATCATGTGCATAAAATAGTCAAAAGTTCCAAAAGTAATATTTTTAAGAAGTTAGAGCGTATCCGATGACAAGGTAGCAGGGATTCCGCCCGGAATTTCAGTTTGAGGGAGTATAAAGTCAAAACTGAGAGAGCGTAAGTGGAGTTTTGCATTTTTCTTTTATCGATTTTTAACCATAAAACTTTTAAAGTTGGGGAGGTGTTCTTGAGAATTTTGGGGGGCGACCCCTCTCACAGGAAGGGGGATATCACTGCAAGTTACTGAAATTTATATAGCAAGAAACTTTCACATTAGTATGGGTATCTCAACCTGTTCTTGTTTACGTTTTAGTGTGGTTGAATTCAGATAGTGCAAAAATACCAGAAAGTAAAGTTGTAGCCTCTCGATATTAAAATCGGCAAGGTAAATCAAGATCACTGAACCCAGATGAGAAATCAGATTATCTTTATCTGTTTGCGTTCAGGCACTAGCGATTCTCATATAGCAGGAATTCCACCAGGATTTTCACTTGGGGGGGGGGGGGGGGGTTAAAGTCAATATTGGGAAGGTGTAATTGTTGTAGTTTTGCACTGTGTCCATCGATTTTCAAACAAGCTCTTGACGAAAACACAACGTGTTTTCAATTACATTTCCACGTAATCATTTTTCAATGTTAAAATCACGTAAACGTGACCATTTTTAGACCTTTTTTTACGTTAATTCCAACGACGTCGATTCAACGTCGATTGAAGCGACATTATGTCGTCATTTCGACTTCTTAAATACAACGTCGACGTTGCGTTTCGACGTATTTTCGACGTGCAAAACACGTATGTGTGCCGACTGTACGTGCCCAGTCCTAAACATCACATGTTTGTAATGTTTTAGTAGATTGATTGTGCAAGACTGACGACAAATAACACATCAACGAAGTCGGTGGTAGTTAGAGTTGTCCACGAGACGATACTGACTACCTTCTTGTCGCGTTTACGAGACGAAACACGAGAAGGCTCTTGAAAAGTCCAGTCTCGTCTCGAATGTCTCGAAAAATCTAAACAGAGTTATTTAATTTGCGTCAAGAATTACTCGGTCGGAATGAAATATTTGCCTTGAAAATCCGTACCAGAGTTTATTACTTCAAAATGTACTTTCATACCAAGAGGAGGAAATACCTAAACTTATTTTTAATTATCCTTCAAAGCAACTTTAATTTCCATTTTCCAATTAATTCAAGCTTCCTGATTCTATTCTGTGAAAGGGTTCCAAATTCAAGTACAATGTTAAAGCATCAATCGAGATCTGTATGTTTGTGTAAAAATGTTATACTGTAGAACCGTCCTCCACATATTCTCTCAATTACAGTTTCAGTAATTAAACATTGTCTTCCTCGATGTAAACAAAGACAAAATCGTATCAGTAATTTTCGGTACGGAGTTTTAAAAGGATTTGACAATAAAATTTAGGTACTGTACTGCCATATGATTTTTTTTCAAACTAAATTTTTTAGCTTCCTTCATAGCATAGCTAACAAAAAGGAACCTTATAACCCTGCTTATTCCGTCCGTCCGCATCCAAAAAAGTTAGTCTCAAGAATCAGAATGCATGGATAAATTAATGAGGTGCCATTGGAAATGTTTTATCTGTACTAGCTTAGAGCTGCCGAAACAGTCTTAAATTGTACAGTGAGTTAGTGTTGCCACCCGTTTTTAAAATACTTTTTTTTAAATTGTTTCCATTACATTATACGTAGCAGCACCACGTAAGGCTCCTTATTTATTTGAACTTGCGCACGAGACTGCCAAAAAAGTTTTTTTTTTTTGTAAGAAGTGGGAAAGGCTTGTCTTTGAGTTGAACCAAGTGTATTGACAAGTAATATTCTTCTCTTGGTAATTCACTACTGGTTCAGTTGAAACTAAGCATCCGTTCCTGAAAGGTCATGGCTGTGTTGTGTAATGAGACCATATACTTTTTTTTATACTTTTCTTGTGTTTGGTTACTTATTTATTTGGAAGAAACAAAAGCACGAATCGGTCAGCAAAAATCTAAAGTATAATTGACAATTGGTGAGGAAGAAAACTAGGATGACTCATCTCAATGGACTGATTTCATTGTTCGACTTCTGTATCTGCTTTAATTAAATGTAGGAAAAGAACATAAAAGTAAATTCGAGACGAGAGGAAACAAGCACATATTTTCGAGACTAGACAAGATGTATCGTCTCGTGGGCAACACTTGTGACAGTCGTAATCACCTCCTTCAAAGATCAAATTATATCTTAAAGACTATGACCACCAAGATCTACAGATCTGAATCTTCCCCCAGACTTCCTCTTTTGAACCATGTTGAATTAAAAGATCTTATGTCAATAAACCATTCACAATCCAGCATCTATTTGCCAACATGTAGCACCACATTTCAAGGTGTCAATAGACATGTTTACTTCCAATGTTTGTTGTGGCGCAATACTTTACATATCTTTCAAGGTATCCTAGAGGGGCCATCATTACATTTGTCTATCTTGTACACATTAACAGGAGCCATAATTACATTTGTACACATTATGTTTGTAATAAACGATAACTGGGACCTTCTGTGAACAAATCACTCTGTAGATAGATATGTACAGCGCCGGCTGGAGGGGTGTTCGAACTGTTCCTGCGAACAGATCGCCACCATTTTGAGGGCGCCAAACATTTCGGTGCGAGTGTATCGTATGAGTTCGGAAAATTAAATTACTATTTATGAGGGCGCATCCAAAATTTGGAACAAAGCGTCGATTGACTTAGAGCCCGCTCTGGACACGTAGATACATGGGGTGTAGGTTTTGAATTTTGTACTGGCTTCGCATTCGTGGGTCCTGGGTTCAGTACCAACAGGTGACCATCGTGACTGAGGTCACGGCTTTTCCTCAGTAACACCAGTCAAATGCCGTGACGTTACCTCAACGTAGCTGACTCCTTTCCGTATTCTTTCTCTTCCGCTATCCCGTCCTGACCAAATGAATTAAGTTCAGTTCAATTTGAAGTTTGTACAACGATACCTTTACTGTACACATGACACTTAAGGATTTACTTAAACATGTCAAATTGCTTCGACCACTTCTCGTGAAATGTCGTGTCCTACTTCAGGATAAACAGTGTTTGAAGAATAGTTTTATTTTAAGCCTTAACAAGTTTAGGTTCCCCGGAAACCAACTGTCCAGTAGCATGTTAAGTAAAACAGGGAAGCCGTTTTGGGAGACTAGTGTGTGTGTGTGTGTGTGTGTGTGTGTGTGTGTGTGTGTGTGTGTGTACTTGCGTATATATATATGTGGAATGCTGCATTTAAGGGTCATATATTTGCGGTGTAGATGGTTGGACATATGGTGCTCGACCACGTAAGGTAATTAATTCTAGTCTATTGTACAATAGCAGTGTACAGTACAGAGCAGAATATGTTGCCAACAGTTCCAAGAGGTTACATTCTTTCATTTTTATCCCGTCTATGTTGCCCACCCCCTTCACGTCTGTTCTATTTCCATATCCCCTATCTCGGAGGCTTTCCATCAGTTCTTCTCTTATCCCCTATTTTTTTAAAACGGTTGACAGTAACAAAATTTCTTGACAGACGAGAAAGTTTAATAGCTTTTGGTGTCCCCCCTTCCCCCTCTCTTTCACACACACACTCACACATGACGAAGAGGTCAGAGGGAGTAAGGGAAAACAGTACCGCCGCATTGCGTAATTGAACTGGTGAAGAAAAAGGAAATTAATATAGGAGACCGTCTTTTCCTACATGTTCTTGATATTACAGTCTTTTAATTTTCTATTTACAACTGCATCTACACACTTTCGATTCATACACTATCCGAAAAGTCTATTGGGTACCATACCATTGATAATATTGTAATTGTCTCGATCTTACAGTGTTGCTTTCAGAGAAATCTTCTCGGGGGGATACTTGTAAATCTTTGGGTGTATTTTTAATCTCTCTGAGGAAAAGTATGAAACTATGTTACATCATTTGTTATTACTAGTTCTTAAGAACATTTTGGGGGGTATTTGTCATGTTCTGGATGAGGTAATACCCTAGATCACCAATTGAAAGAAACACTGTTGAACCACGAAATACTCCGTAGGGTTGAAATATAGTATAGTGTATTTATACAGGCCTATATGAGTTATGTAAGAAAAAGCATTTTTAATTTACGCATCCACTATACACTTTAAATAAGCCAACTTTTTACCATCTCTGTATCTTTCAAACCTAGGTCATGAACGGCGTTCAGAAAGTGAAACACGAAGCCTCCCTGCAAATTCTAACTACAAATGATATCCTAACTACAGATTTATGATAAGAAATTCGATGTATGAAAAAGTTAAAAGCTTCGAGCAGGATCACAAAGCTAAAATTGTACGTAGAGTAATTAGGCTCAGGGGCAAGTAACATCATTGTTCCACTACGTGTATGGCAAACATTGGTTTATACCAGTCTAAAAGGATTGATTAAGCCTATAGAAACTATTAAACTTATAGAAACTACCAGGCTAAAAGGTTTAGCTTCAGTAGAAATGGAAATAACAGTATGATTGCACAAGTCAGTACAAGTCAAGCTGAAATAGTAATGACTGTGCGTAAGGAAAAGTAAAACTTTGTTAGACACAGGAGCAAGTAACAATATTATGCCTCTTTTCCTATTGCAAACGTTAAGAATACAGGAATGATTAAGTCAGACCTAATATGCGTAGAACCTGTAGATGGTTCCAGGACAAAGCGATTAGGATTAGTTGAAATGGAAGTAACATATGATTCCGTAAGTCTCGTACTATCCTTTTGCGTGCATGATACACTGTTACGTTACATGGTAATGGGTAGAACTGGCTTGAGTATAATGTGTCCAGAATGGAGAGTTAGCCTACTCAGGAGAAGTTATTAATAAGATTTACGCGTAGGGTTGATACACACATTGAAGCTTTAAACTCCAAGATTGAAAATTTGCAAAATGCTTCTATAGATAAAATAGGATGACAGATCTAATACGTAGAAAAGCAGGTGATCTTCAACAACAGGTACAACAGATGGAAGTGATTTAGAACAACTTTAAAGAAGAAATAAATAACCTAATTCCACGATTAGGAAATATGTTTAATGAGGTCTGCTAAGTATATGAGAAATTTGAAGTTTGTATACAGAGGATAGAATAATAATTTCGAGAAGTATTTAATCAAATCGACCTAAATCATTAATCTACGACTGAACAATGCAAATTGTTTCAAGAGTCTAAAGTAAAAATTAACAGGGAAAAAGTGAACAAGGAAAGTACATCGTGTGAGAATCCTGACAGACAGTATTCGATAATGAAAGAAGGAAATGTATGCAAAAAGGAAATAAACAAGAAAAAGATTGAAATCGAACCTACAAGTCCAAGAATCGGTGAGAGAGAAAAAAACATAAGGAAATTCAAAAGTAATTGTAGAATCGGAACCAGGTGCTTATGCAGACATTATTCTCAGCATGAAGGACTTACATGAGTTACCTCCAGAATGCTTTAAACCGCAAAGAAAAGTATAAGCTTTGAAGAGAACCCTAGCTACATTCAACAGGAACCAGAGTGATAGAATAAATATTAAAAGTTAGAGTTTGTGTGTAACAAGAATACCAGAAGCGTAAATACTTTGTGGAACAGAATATTGCTGTTCATCAGTCGAAGATGAGAAGAATGCAGAAGTCATTGTCTAAAATGTATATCATTAATGAAAGTTTCGCAAGTGCTGTTTATGGATAGAGACTCAAAGGTAAGATATTAATGCCTGGAAATAAGTGAAGGTTTGAATATCATAACATACCAACGGAATTGTTGTGTCATATGAATATCATTGGCTTTGTTCAGTAAATCAAAATTTGATTGAATTGTGCATCTTTTACATGATTTGTGGCATTACTTTAGCTTCCGCCTATACGATATCATTAACGGTATGGAACAGGAACGCTTATGGTAAGGGACTCATTTCTCATATAGATCTTTCACGTGTATAAGTATTGCAAGTAAATCAAATGCGAGATTTTGAGGTAGCAGTTCTATACCGATATCGAAAAGTTCTAGTCCTCTTTTCAGAGGACTTTCTCCCAACTTTTTTGGCCTTCTTTTAAATTCACGTCTTTGTCTTAAATTCTCCGTTATAAATAATACAGCCTAGCACTTTTACTAAAGCAGATAGAGACAAAACTGACTTAAGATTTGAGTTTAGAAACTGTGATTTATCCAGCAGTTTTGAATACATTAAGGCAACAACCTTACGTTCTGGTATATTTGCACTTTAAACACTCAACCTCTAACATATTGTAACGGCTAAACGATAGCAAATAATACGAAACTGATTTCAAGATTTGGATTCAGAAACCTTAATTTATGCAGCCGTTTTAAATCAAGAAAGGCTACAACTACACTTTACGATACTTTTGTACTATATGCACTCAGCATCATAACGATTAAACGAAAACAGATAGAGAAAAATTGACTTCATATTCGGGATTAGAGATAGAGATTCTGCAAGGATTTCAAGTTTGGGGAGTGTAAATCACAAATTAGGGGGTTTAGCAGGGTTTCTAAAAATTTTCAAGTTAGCGGATCCTAGAATTTGGGGACAGAGCTGAAACGGGTCAAGTTTTGTACCGAGTCTATGCTCGGGCGCCGGTGAACCGGAAGGCAAAGCTTACTAACTTACTTACTCTGTGATTTATGAAACTCGTAAGTTCATTGCAGCAGTAACAAACGTTCGCCATAGGATTCTATCCTGGGCAAGATCAAGCTAGTTTTCATCATAAACACCTACCCCTCCAATATTGTCCTCCCAACGTCGTCTCGGTCTTCCCAACGGTCTCTTTCTCTTAGGTTTTCCAACTAAGGCACATGGTCTGCCAACCTTAGTCGTCGTGATTTCATTATTCTTACAACTTCGGGTGAGTCGTAGAGTTCTTCATTATGCAGTCTCCTGCATTCGGTGTTACAATCGAATTTTTTTAGGGGTTACTAGAACTGGTGGTGTTATCCACCAGCGCACGAAAAAATTATGACGCCGAAAAATGACTAATAATAGTATAACATAGAAATAGCCTCATATCGCCGTAAAGAACAAAATCACCCCCGGAGGCAGGCATGTACCCAGAAGTTGATTTTGGGGGCTCCGAGGTCTGTCTTGGTGTGAAATTTACGTAAAATGCATATAATTTTGCCCAAAATGATGATAATTTCCCCCCCAAAAAAATGAATTTGTGGAGGTCCGGACCCACCCCCTGCGTACGTCACAGCCCGGAGGTGTCTAGCAAATAACCCCCTTTACCAAGGCAGTTGAGTAAGGACCAGAGCTTCTCAATCGGGTCAGATTTTGGACAGGATCACTCGGTCTAGGTTTAAGACCCAGTCTGACTCGATTTAGACCCGGTAACCCTGAAGACACAGAAGAGTTTTTAAATTACATCCTTGGCTTTAAACAGCATTTCTTTCAAAAGTGACCAGGACCGAAGATGTAACTCTTAGAGAACGAAAAATACGACGCCGAAATCCTCAGTTATATTTCCCACATCGACCCAATTGGACCACTGGATAATTCGGGTCAATTTTCGGACGGGGTCATCGAGCCGCCGGGTCACCTATGTTCGGGTCAAGCCAGGTCACCAAGTCAAAAAAATGTGACCTGGTTTCAGCTCTGTTTGGGGGGGTCTGGCAGAATCTCTCTTCGGAAACCTTAATTTATCCATCCGTTGTCAATCTGTTAAAGGCTACAGTCATCGCTTATTGTATCCTTGCATTATTATAGTGGTTTTCAACCGCCGGTCCGCGAAACTATTCTACCAGTTCTTGGAAAATTAACATATTCAATTATTTAACACTCATTTTGTACATTTCCAAATTCCGAAATTGAGCGTAAATGTTACATTTCTTCGAAAATTATTAAAATAGAATCTGAAAATGTGTTGGCAGCCTTTGAAAGTAAAATAAACCTGTACATTAGTGGAATCTTCCCGGTTCGAGAAAGATTTTTTCCTATAGTTTTTTTTTTTTTTGTGGTCGTGAGTTTTAAAAGGTTGAGAAACACTACACTATAAGCACTTACTCCGTTTCAAACGAGGTGTAACGCCTTCACGGATACAGATAGAAAGAAACTGCCCTTTTGCAGTTAATGTTAAGACAATCGACAGGAAACGAAAACAGCAAAAGAGGAAAACTAAATACTTATATTTTTGAGCAAAATTAAAATGAAAAAAAATGATCCGTTTAAGTCTCTAAGATAATTTTCTGGTTTCTTAGTAATAACAAAAAGGAAAATATCTTTTCTCTTTCTTTTGTATAAAGAACTGGCTTCTCTTATTAAATTTTACTTAATTTCATCTGTCATTGTGAATGTGTGTGTGTGTGTTTGTGGAAAAGTTTGTTTGACGATAATTAATGCCGAAGTTTTGAGTACAATCGAATTAAAAGAGGTCGTTGGAAATGGAATGGGGAAAATGCGAAGGGGGCAGAGAAGAAAGGTGATTTTACAAGGAGAAGAGTAAGTACTCCTTCTTTACGGAATATGGAGGTATTGTGGATAGAGGAGGGGCAAAAGATGAAGTAGGTATTTAAAAAAGGTAAAAGGAGATGGATAAAGGTTACAAGGAATTTAATTTCATTATCTTTTGTTTTATTCAAACGACAAAAAAAAACTTTAACTCCTTGATCGAAAAACAAAGCTAATTCATTTTATCTTAATTTTTTTAAGCTATTTATTTCGTTAGAACTTTCCACTAAAGAGAAGTTACGATAGTATTTTGTTAGAATGTCTCTCTCTTTCGTTTTCTCCTTGTAAACAATCTGTCAATGATGTTTAAAATAATTACGTTAATAAAAGGAATGAAAGAAGAATTTTGATTACCAAAAGACGTGAAGCTTATCCTTATACTTGATACTTATATACTTATATATACTTATATTTGATAGAAAAGGAGACATCACAGTTACTTTTTTTTTCTTAGTGAAATAAACTGTGGTAAATTCTGTTACATGGTTCTATATAATTGTAAAGATTTGATTGTTTTTTGTTTTCTATTTTTCTTTTTAGTTATTCTTCTCTCTATCTATCTATCCAGTCATCCATCCATCCATCAGTCAATCAATTAATCATGTCAGTTTAATTATGTACCGTAACGTTTTGTTTAATTTTTTTAGTTTGTAAGGCCTTTAGGCAAATTTGGCTCAGTCCGGATAGATGATAATGGGATGAGTTGGTGGAATAAAGAAAGTGGGAGGAAACCAGGGATAACCAAACGGATCCGGATCTAGATTTCAGATATCCGAGTTTCGGATATCTGGATCCTAGCCTCGGATATCCGGATCTCTGATATCTGGGGCATGGACAGAAACATCATCGTAGTCTTACCTAATTCGTATTTTGGGTGATTTTTTTTTCTGCTACCAAACGATGTCTTTTTTTGTTTTATTTTACCCTTTATTTCGGAGTGTTGAGAGATCATAGAAAGAGAGACGAAATTGCTTAGTTGTACATGGTTTTTGCAAGACTAGTGGTTTGAAACAAGTCATATGCGAGTAATACAGTAATACGTGTGACAAAAGGAAAACAAAAAGTCGACAGCACCTTCTTATCACTTTTAACTCCACCCTCTCCCACCGCAAACCAACCGTGTTTACCTTTTGCCCTGTGATGTGGTTATCAGTCCCTACGTAATAAACATTGTATTGTTAAAAGGAAAGAACAAAAACATGTCCTACTAGCTTTTTTTTAAGCGTGCAGGGATTTAAAAAACTACGAAACTCCTCTCCCAGGATTCATTTACTTTGAGAAATAAAGTATAAGGCCTATATTAGAAAACAAATTTAAAAAAACTGTTAAAAAAATATTCCTATCAACTAACTTTGGACAAGAAAACACTAACAATCAAATACACAACTGTCTCTATAAAATATATTTTAAGGATTTCAGATACATTGAATTAAATTGGCTTTATTCATTGTTATTTTCAGCTCAGGCTGGGATACGGTAGGCAGAGGATGCGGAAGGTATCGGCCAAGGTCTTTCATAATTTACCATCCCGGCATCGCGGTTTCAGATGCATTATAATAACGAAGTCCGAATACTGGGTCTTTGAATCTGAGTCCGAAAATGGCACGAATCCATTGGACCGGAAAGTCGAATTCGGATCTGGCCATCCCTAGAGGAAACGGAAGTACCCTGAGAAAACTGATACATACCGTGTTTGTGCACCAAAAAGCCCACATGGCATAAGCAGGGAATGTACATTAACTAACTTACTAGCTACTGTTTATCTATTCGTATGTCTACTTATCTGTTTGTCTCTCTCTATCAATCTTTTTATTTATGTATCCATCTTTCTTCCTACTTGCCTACCTATCTCTTTTACAATAATTACGATTGAAAGACGGAATATTTAAAAAGGGCCGCGGTGACTGTGCCAAAGCGTAAACTAAAACGGACAAATTGTGTTCGTATTGTTAAGCCCACTTTTATAGCAAGACAAGTTGTATTGAAACAAATAGCTTGGTATCACGTACTGTGGACATGATAATTAATCAGAAACATAAACAGTATTTTATTACACTACGTTTTGCGGTTTCATATTTAGATCTTTTCATGTGTACTTCTAATTTTTCCTTAATTCATTCCAGTAATTTTGCAAGAAAAGAATTTCAGATTGAAAAAGATTAACAATGGATTAACATGCATAGTTTACACTTGTGCACTATTTTGGTTTGATCGCAAGGATACTGTAACTTTTTTGTTGCATGAACTAAGTAGATTTTCCTTTCAAGGAAACTGTCCTCGATGGAAATCGAAAATCAACATGAAACTTTCACAGTGTATTGACGATGTGACCCCTGTAATACTACGTTTCATAACGTAGTGGAACACCGCGTTACACGACTTTAAAATTTGCGAAATTTTGCTCTGAACGCCTGGAGGGGAGGCAACACTTCATATGTATGCGTGGAACGTATGTATTTTTCCTTTACTTTCATATGAAAGGCAGCGCTGAAGATAATTTGTATGCTAAATTAAAAGTTATTGATTACGTTGACGTGCAAATTAATTGCGCTGATCTCTGCCAAATGCAAATATTATATAAATACAGGGTGACTCAATTTAAACTTCACATCCTATTTTTTCGTAACCGATAAATTTCCAGGATAAATATCAACATACGTCACTTCCCTTGTGAATCGCCAAAAGTTATATTTTCTTAATTAACAACATTAGTCAAGTGATACATGATGTGAAGGGTCTTTTGATACTATTTACAAAAGAAATATCGTTAATTAGTTTATTTGAAGACTCTGTAGGAAATCGCATGTGAAACTCTCATTTATTATGAAGTGAAACTTGGTGGGTGAGGTAATATTTCACATTATTTAACGTTATGAGCGCTCCAGCTATCATTGTAATTAGAAAAGAACTACTGGTGTGGTAAATTGACTTGTATTGTCTCAAACTTTGTGGTCCAATAGCACCCAACCCTTGTGGTGAAATCGGTAATGGCGATCAGCATGCGGTAATGACGATTTCAAATCGGCATGCAGTACCATTCCGCGTGCACGTTGAGAACGGGATGCACGTGGGTTCGAACCTCGTTGCCGACCATCGTGACTAAAGTTTTCTAGAGTTTCTATCAATGTCACCAGACGAATGTTGGTATGGTACCTTAAGTAAAGCTCTGACCAGTAACTTTCCAACCCTACTGACCGAAGAGTGATCGCCAAGGTACGTCATCTCTCCGACGTGACGCCAAACAATTGCGAGTCACAGTCTTCAAATAAATTAGTAAACGATAACATGTTTTTAGTAAATAGATTCGAAAGATCACTCATTCATATCATGTGTCCCTTGACCAATGTTGTTACAGTATTTAAGAAAATTTCACTTTTCGTCGCTAGACCTCAAAAAATGGGACAGCATGCAATGCTATACCACAAAGGTACATTCCCCTTAAAATTACAAGTAACGTGTGTCGGCATTTTTCCTGGAAATTAATCGGATACGAAATAAATGGGATGGGAAATTTTCGCTGAGTCGCCCTGTATATATATAATATTCGCATTTGGTAAGGATCCTTGCAATTAATTTGCACGTCAACTTAATCCGTCACTTTAATTTAAGACGCAAAATATCTTCAGCGCAACCTTTATTATGAAAGTAGATAGTAAATACATACCTTCCACGCATACATATGAGGTGTTGCCTACCCCACCCTCGATTCAACCAAGAGGAGATGCAGAATCCAAAGAGCATCTGCTAACCACTGTATGTTGAAAGGAAGTCCTCTTCTTGTATTGCGTATCTATTTATTTTTTTCTCTCTCTCTCTCTGTCTGAAGGAACGTAACTCATCCTACCCTTATGCAGCAGACTTCGAACTCGGCTGCAGGTTACAAAAGCTGGCTATCGGAAAGCAAGAAAGGATTCTGATTGGTTGCTGAAAGGAAGACAGATGAAAAAAAAGAAGACAGCCGAAGAGCAAACCTGAAAAGAAGACAGTGAAAAGGGAATCAAAATGGAATATCCGGAAGGGAGTTGGTGGACCACAAAATGGAGGCGCTGGTAAGTTCCCTTTAACTGTCGCTCTACTTATAGTAGTATCGGATTTCCTCTTCTGAGTGAGTTCTTGAATTGCTCGTGGTGTTTGGTACTGGCGCTGTATTTGTAGATTTTCATGTGGTGTTTGATTTTCTTTTTTCCCTCTTTGGAAGGAAGGAAAGAAAGAATTGAATAGAAGCCACCAGATGGAATCTGAGTTATTTGGAGCTGGAGTGAAGACAAGATTCAGAGCGATGGTGAAAAGACGCAATGTCTGATTCAACAATTGTGCAAAAGTGCTTTAATAGAAATGCTGGTAGATTCTCGAAACAAATGGTTATTTAAAAAGATACCAGCTACAGGGTGTATCAAAAATGATTCATCGGACTTCAAATTAGGTTAGTTTTGCATTGATCCATCCATATGAAGACCGCAGGAAAAGCACGTGGTCTGTCCGTTTTCTTGATATTACAGGAGAGCGTTTTAAAAGTTTCTAATCAGTATTACGTATACCTAAACATCAAATAAAGATTTACTTGTAATAGACGGACTATACATATCAGGGCCTAAAATTGAGTGGAGTACTCCACACTTTGTGGAACTGTAGGAAAGGAGTGTGGAACTATAATTCTTAAAGTGTGGAGTGGTATTAATGTGAGTACCTTACTTTTCTCGGATTATGCATTTAAACGCGTTTAGTGTGTCAAACTAAGTCTTACTGATTCAAAACATTCATTATGCAATGGGTTACTCAATTCCATATAACTGCCAGTATATGATGTTAATACGTATAGGTGTCTCCTAGATGGCAGGGAAAATTATTGCCAATTTTGAGGTGAAGGAACTTTTTAACTATATTTAGTTTTCAAACGTTTTCGGTTGCTTTCATATAGTTTTAAAATATGCAACTAACTGCACGTTTATCTGTTGTTTCAATGGGACATTACACTTTTCCGATATAATGAAATATGTTGTTTCGTAGATAAAAATTACACGATCCTTTGAATCCGTTATAGAAATATGTACTACCAGAGATAACATACATCAATAACCGCCAAAAATTTAGCCGAAGCACCGTAGACTCTCAACAACCAATCATAACCCAGGAAATATTATCCGTTCGTAAGTTTCATGGGAAAAAAATCTCGCTAGCCGGCCCGGGTTAATTCTTTTGTCCATATATCAGTGTTCGCTGTTTGGTGACGATGCATTGTTGTCTTTGGTAAAGTAATTTCATTACTTTAGAAACAATAACGAAAATGGAACAGAGGAAGGAAATAAAGAAACAAAAGGTAAGCCAATGTTCCTTTAGTTCGTCTTTATGCCTGCAGACACGACACCTGACACATGGCTCTCATCTAGTTGATTTAGCGCCAGTGTGACTATTTTTCTTACCGGTTTGTTTCCTGTATTTTATGGTTTAATACAATACAATTAAATATGTATCCTAATGTGCCTTTAATTTTGTTTGCTCTGAATGCCAAAATTTTCCTACATAATAATAATAATAATAATAATATTTTTTTGGTCGCAGGTAAACATGATGTACTGGACAGAACACTGATTATATGTCAAAACAAATGCTGACTAAACTAGTTTTTCTGTACTATATAAAATTTTTACCAGTGTGGAGCTGTGATTTCGTTGAATTTTAGGCCCTGATACATATTCTCTTCATGCATCATAGCTTCTTAAAAAGGATGCCGTTCAAAGAGCAAACAATGCCAATCTTATCTCAATTCGGCCAAAAATGGACAGAGGATGTTGTGGCCTTCCTATTTTGAATTAACATTATTATACCAAAGGAAGCAGTGAGTCATGGAGACTTCGAAGGTTGTCACTAGAAGTCCTCATTGAAGTGGGTGATCGTCATTACCTCCACGAAATTCTCCCTCGACATTGGATCGGTCGCAGACGTCCTCATGGCTTGGTGCGTTACAGATGGCCTACTACATCACTTGACCTAACTCCGTAGATTTTTTTTTTAATATAAATTAAGGTACTATTTACATGCCACTGATAGATGATAGAAAATTCTGGATGAACTGAAAGCCCATATGATTACTGGACTGAGTCAGTGACAACGGTCATGCAGGAGCGAATACGCGAGAAATTGGATAATCGGTTTGATGCTTGGATCGCTAAAGACTTTGTGCCATTACATAAAGCACTTATAGGTGGATAACATAAATGTTGTCTTTCTCTCAACTAATGAGTAAATAATCACTTTGTGTGTGTAATTTTCACATGTATAGAGGTTTGAAAACAGATAAGTCGTTTTGGAAGATCATGTATGTGCTTTTATATTTTGAGGAGCATGTGCAGAAGAAGTGTGTGGTTTTGTCCTGTCTTTTAAAGGTGAAATTTGAATACTTTGTTTTTTGCATTTAGTTTTTCAATTTTTTTATTATTATTGTAATAAAATCCTGATAAATGAATAGACAGACATTCGTATATGTGTATGAGAGGATGGTATGTGAGACCTGTGGGTGTATGTGTATAGAGAGGTGTGCGTAGTTGTACTTCTGCTCCGAGAAGACAGATTATAGATTCCTATGAAAACGGAATTTCATTTGTTTCTGACTCCTGTAAAATGTCTCATGTTTCGTTCACAGAAGAGCAACCGTCTCCTTTCCCCCCTCCTCCTCCGTCTGTGGTCTCACTCTCGCGTTAATTGGGAGCAGAGGCATGACGGATGAAATGAGCACAACATTTTCTCCCTCATCACAATTCACCCCCCACCCCGACACACACACACACACTGACAATTTGCAACCTCTCGAACCCGAAATTAGCGTTAACGTTGAAAGGCAACTGACATTATTCGCAACTCGAATTCATTCATCAGTTATGTTGTTGTTTCGCTGAAGTCAAGAAAAATAACCCCCTAAAAGTATTCATTGTGCCTGGCAACACTGGCATGTTCCTCATAAATTTTATTTCCTGTCCTCTTGTTCCTGCATTTATTACATCGGTCCTATTTCAATGTTCTCTTTGAGTGACAATGCATCACATACTTCTTATTTTCCGTACGTCGTTTTGTTCCATGTTTTCCATACATAACTTATCAACGGATCATTGCATGTGAAACTGATAGCGGTTTATTCGTATAAAAATCATATGATTGACAATATATAGCGGTTTATTCGTATAAAAATCATATGATTGACAATATACCACATTATTTGGAAGAGGAGGCGGAAATGTGATGGATATGACGAAGGATGGAGCCCTCTTGTACGATGGAAGTAGAGACTATTGATTTGTGTGTTTGTCACTTCCACGTCCACCTATCCGTCTGTCAGTTTCCTTGTAAACCAAGGTATCTTGAATAATTATTAATCGGAATAGAACCAAATTTCTATTGTAAGGAATTCTAGGAGGAGGATAAGTCATCCTAATTGAGGTGTTAGGTTCCCTCTACCCTTTTAAACAAATACCGGTATGGTACTTTAAATATAGGCTCTAGATGCTACTTTACCTATCCATTTCTTCGCAAGATTTGCTTGTCGAGTGATGTCATCACTCAATTTTGGGACATGTTAGACCGTACATGTCCGTGCAGACAATTGAGGCATAAATAAAAAAGTCTTATATGGTACACCGGGGGGAATTTCGGTCATGGGGTAAATCGGGTTATTTTAAGGTTTATGTTAGCATGACAAGAGTGGACCGAATTCGACGCTTTTTGAAAGTTCGGTTCTGCTGGTAGACGAGTGTCACTTCAGGTGAGCAATGCTCTTCCTAGCTCGAATGGTGTCAAGTCACGAAAGACCGAGAACAATTTTTAACTTCTCTACCAGTACAGTGCTGTCAAAAGCATTGCATACATTTCACCTTTGTCATGCTAATATACGAGGGTAAGTCAATATATATAAGTCGTAAAATGCAATAGAAATAAAAGTTCAAATAGCTACCTGATAAAATTTTGTTTATTTTTCACCGTAATCTTCATGAACATTTAGGCACTGGTCCCAGCGTTTCACGAGACCCTCAAAGCCAGCAGCGAAAACGGTTTTTGGTTGGTTTCGTAGCCAGCTGGTAGCCTCCCGACAGACCTCTTCCATATCCTGGAACCGGTGCCCAGCTAATTCGTCATGCTGTTCCATGTGAGAAATTCAGCTGTAAAGCCACATCGTCGATAGTCACACGTCGATTGGCCCGGATCATGACTTCCACTTTCCTCATGGTAGCGGCACTGTGAACTTCTGTAGGACGACTTGGACGAACATTATAATTGAAATGTTCCTCCTAGTGCACTTGCTGAGCAGATTTGCTCTGCACCAACAGAAATCGAATTACGGCCCGTTGTTCAGCACGGGTACAATCAGCTAACACACCTGCCATCTACCCACTTAACATTCAAATGACTCACCCTCGCGCGAGAGCGTAGCTACTAGCGCCGTATACGATACACGGTGGTGTTACCACTTACACCGACACTTGCCTGAAATCAGTACAAGGACTTATATTCAGAACACGATTTTGTATTGCAGCAATTAGAAGATATTTCATTTTGCGACTCGTATAATAAACCTTAAAATGACCCGAATACCCCCGGTGGACCATAAATAATGCTATCATTTTGTCTGTCTGACTTTATGTCTCTGCGCTATATAAATCCACACCGGTGGACATTAACAGTCAGCTTCCGTGTCAGATATCCGACAGAGAACAGCGGCTATCCACCTAGCGGACCAGCGGAGCGTCATAATTTTTTGGCGGCATTTTGCGGCGATACGATTGTTGCCGCCAAAATACTTCTTTAGCGACAGAGATGTGGCATTAGTCTAATTCCGACAGAGGTCCGCTGGATGCAGGCGTCGAGCCGCGGTGGGTCGCCGTCGGACCGCTGTCATTTTGCTCATGGGTATGTAGCAAACTTTAAATGTCTACGTGATTTGAGGAGACCAAGATTGTAGGTTACGTCTGGTTATATTTTTACCTTTGGCTGACATTGAAAAATAGACAGAGAGAGAGAAAGAAAGAATTAAGGAAAAAAAAGAAAGAGGAAAACGTAGAAAAAAGGAAAGAAAGAGAAACAAGTAAACAGACTAATTAAGTAAATACAAAGACAAAATATTTTAAAGATAAAATAAGTGATTGTGTATACACTTTCCCGACTCAATCAAATTCTTGACTTTTGTCCATCTACTGAGCACCAATTAAGGAAAAGTAAGATACCAACGTTTGAGATGGACCCAGCTGATTCATTTAACATGATTGCTGCATAAAGTAGGACATTTCAAGGGATGATTAAAGCAGGGGAACTGGATGACTAGATGAGAAAGGTGGACATTTGATGAGCCTGGCAAAAATTTATTTTAAAATGTAAAAGATGTTCCATTTTTTAGTGTAGAGTTGTTGATTTCATGTCAATACCTAACTTAATCATTTTCAAATTCGATTTTTTTTTTTTTAATGAAAAATTAAAATTAAACTATGTAACAGCGTTTTGCCATTCTTTATATTTTGTTCCAGTTTTATTTGTAGCCTATCGTTGGAGAAATTTGATAAATAGAGTTTGGGAAATATCCTGCGTTTAAAAGCGGACCAGGCTTGAGCTAAAGATGCCTAAAGGCCATCAATTTGATTCAGTTAAATAAAATGAAAGTGGACAAGAAAAAAAAATCCTATTCCATTTCCTATTGTAAAAATTGGATTGCAAACTTCTTTTGTTCTTCCCCCACATTTTTGTTTCCGCAAGTAACCAATAGACGAGGTGGGGTATGAGTGAGAAAGGGGGTGGGTAAATTCATGTGAAAACGAAATCAAATAATTCAAACTGAGTTCAAGTTAACTGCTGCTGCCAGTTATAGAAAAAGAACTTCATGTTCTGATATGTGTCTGTGTCCCATGGACAGTTTATTAGGTAGACTCTATCAATATGTTCCCATAATTTCTTTTTATCCTACGTTTTTTTCCTGGTATTATTTCTTTTGTTTTTTGTCATTAGATTATGGTCTTCAGAAACTATGGAGAGAGAGACATAGAGAGAAAGAAAGAAAGAAGGGGAGAAGTTAGAAGATTCGAAGGACTCATCCAGTCTTTTCTGATCTCATTTTCCAATCAATTGAATTCTCTCTTCTTCCTCTGAACTGGTCAGCATTCTCCACAATTTACTTTCATCCATTTTCTTTTTGTATCTTCTATTTTTTTTAAATTACTAAAATTGTTTTCCAAATGAGAAGTGTTTTTATTTTTTTCTATAAGGAGTTCTTCGACTCTGTTCAACCACAAAACTTCAAAGCTGACAATTCGCATGTTCTGTGGTACATTTGAATTTTGAATATATTTATGGCCTTTTAGGCATCTTAGGCTCAGGTTGTCTTTGGTTAGAAGTTGCCCAGGGTGTATTTTGAAGGTATGGCATTATCCTGGTGTGATCGACGGAGAAAATTGAAAAAAAAATAAGTGGGTATGATCGGCTGCTGGGATCGATCCCAGAATCTTCCGAATGCAATGCCAACATTTTACCAACAGAACACTGCCGTTCGATATGCGTTGTAGATGTCTTCGAGAGGAAAGTGGTAGGTTGGTCCTATAATTCTTCCACAGACTTATAGCGGGTAGATTTTGTACAAGCGATATCCAATTACATATTTCCAAATGCAATCGGAGATCATCGTGTTTGTACGTGTTTTCCTCGTATAAAATTGTCGTCTGCTTTCCCAGAATTTGCATGAGTGCTGAAGATCAAGCATGAAATAAACGCTACAACGTTACCGCATCTATGCTCAGTAGTTTCCACTCACTGTGACAGACTGCAACTGCATTCTTGTTATTGATAATGTGCGTGAAACTTGGCAACATTGATCCATAGACAAGACACTTCCCCCGCCTCAAGAAAACCGAACTCCATCTGCTGCTTCCCCACTCAGAGAATCAATTACGCCAAAATTTGTCTCTCTCATTGACTGCCCTGTCACGGTTCTTTTTCATTCTTCAAGGTCGTCCGCCATAAGCCCTTAGACAAAGTATAGTAAGGTTGCACGAGAATATTTACGTGTGATATTTTCCCCGATCTTCAGCGTCACCGAGACTTTAAGGGTCTAGTGCCAAACTTTGTGTGCCTGGTATGGAGAGCCAACGATAAGAATAGCGGTTACGGTTTCACCGAAATTGCATTATACCAATTTCCTCGATTATGGTATATCGTTACCCGAATAAGAAAAGAACTGATATTTTAAAAATTTAAAACCATCATCGACGGACTCTATGGACATAGTCGACGGAGGAACCATCATGGTTCCTCTATGAACTGATGGAAAAAAAGATGAGGACAAAGTTGATTAAATGGTTGGTGTGGAATATTGTGTTGCATGGAGCCGAAATGTGGATACTATAAAAGAAAACTTACGAAATGTAGATATGGAGAAGAATGGAAAAAATCAGATCATACAAAATATATGTAATATATGGTAACTGGTTAGAGCATTGTCAGCAAAGGGATTGCATACGAAAGGATGCAATTCAAGATGCTTTATAATTCAGGAAAAAAGAAGAAGACAGACGCAAATTTTTGACAGTATTAATGAACCCAAATCATAGGCTACTATGACAAAAACAATAAGATCGAGATTAATACAGAAGGCTGAATCAGCCTTGAAGAACCTGCTGCTTTCGACAAAACTACTAATGATTACGATAATGAAGGTAGAAAGAAACAGCTCAGTGGAACAAATTCATATTGTTTGAACCAGTTGTGGATGCATTCGAAAGTTTATTTGTTTTAATAAAATAATAATAATAATGTTAAATCCTGTACAGACAATGACGTCAGAGTGTTTTGCTATTCATGCACTTTGTAGACAGTACGTTTATGTGAAGAATGTTCTCCCATTTTGTTTTGTGTATAGAATTTTTGAATCACCCTGTACACGAAAAATGTGAGAGGGAATGACAAACTGACTTTTCAGTTCCGCTTCGGGTATCAATTTCCCATCTCCATTAATAATTCAAGGCAAGATTCCTACTGCTTCATGTCTTAGGAGGTCTGTTGCGGGCGGAGGTGAGCGGGTGAGCAAAAAGCTTACATATCCCTCTGCTTCGTTCATTTCATCTGGTTTTCCAGGAGAGAAAGAAGAAAAGCTGTACGCACATACACTCTGCCTTGCTTGAATTTAGTCATATTCGACGCTATGGAGAAACACCTGATCTAGCATCTGGCAATATTGATTTTTTAGACCTTTATTCCCAGAGCTCGAATCATTAATCTTCACATTTCGCTTCCCCCTCCCCTTTGGCCCCCCTTGCCCCTTCTCTTCTCTGCAGTTTTGTAGGTTCGCCCTACGTTTTGACATCTACACTCAAAAGCGATCTCACTAATCCGATATTCGCAAAATGCCATGCCGTAATAACCTCATTGAGACATATATATATCCTCCCTCTCCTCCCAACAAAATGCCAATAAACATCTTCAGTCATCAACATCGAAAAGTCAGTCATTGATTTCTAAAGTCTCTATGTTAGTTCTGAATGCTATCTTTGAGAGGTATACAGACGTGTCTAGGAAGGAAATACGTATTCTAAATCAGGTATTTCCTTTGTTCCTTTCCAAAACTGTTCTGGATTACTGAATTTGAATTGTATTTATGATCCTCACAGACATTAGACTGGAATATGGAAGGGGAAATGATGTGAGTAGGGGCCTAGTCTGAAATTATCGTTGTGGCATTAGTCTCGTATGACTAAGGGTAAACTCTGGAAAAAGTTTAGTCGGAATGACCGGCTGCTGAGTTCGAACCTTGTGATACGAAAGAAACGCTCTGCGAACTGAGCTACGGCTGCTCTGTTTCTTGTGTTTATATTTGTATTTTACAAAACTAGGAGTGTGAGTGAAAATAAGTTTTGTCTGTCCCTATCGGGCACCATTTACATTGTCGGTCCCGTTCGGGCACCATTTATATTGGTCCTGTTCGGGCACCATTTATATTAGTCCCGTTCGGGCACCATTTTTAATATTATTTTTTATGAAAGGCGCCACTTACGTTACATGTTGCAGCCCAGTTAGTATGCAGTGCTACAAGATGAACCATGTGTAGGAAAGAGTTATGTTGCATAGAACACCGTCACTTTCATGCTTTAAGTGTATTATGTCTTAAAGCTTATTCCCTAGTTCATCCAGCATGCCGTGACTCTTGCTGCATTTCAAGAGACAATGTCGTGGAAGGCTCTTTTCGCTCTTAGCCACGAAAAATCAAATGTTGCAATAAAAACTCTGTAGGAAAACCAAGAGTATCATTTCTTGCCTATTTCTTCCTCGAAGGAGTCCTACACCAGTGAGAGGCCATAGTCGCCTATCAAGCTTGTTAAAATGTAGACCAAAAATTATTGTTCTTCCATAGCGACTGGTTCCTCAATTAGAGTATGTTGTTCATGTAATAAGAACATGCCTGTCTGAAAAGTTTCCGACCTTATTATTTTCTGAGGAAAGTAGTGAACGTTGCGTCGCATCACCGAACACAGTGTGGTGAGGATATCCTTCATTTTCATCCCTGCTTGGTGGCGTGATTGTCGCTTGCTTCAGCATCCGTTAGGCAGCCAGTATGTAGTGTCGTATAGTTCTACGTCGCAGTTCCTTTCGGGGCAAAATGACAGAACATGTCGAAGGAACAACGATACTGCATCGTTTTGCCAGAAACTTGTAGATACTTAAGTAGCAACAATGCGCAAGTTTCAACAAACTCTTGGTGACGATGGTATGAGAAGTACACAAATAAAAGAGTGGTGCTATCGATTCAAATATGGCCGGACGTTAGCGGCAAAATCAAAATGATGCTGCTTCCTTTTACTTCCGTGGCATTGTGCAACACGAATACGTATCAGAAAGACGAACAGTTACGTAGGAGTACTATATAGACGTTCTCCGTCCCCTGTGTGATGCAGTTCGTTTCAAGAGATCAGATCTGTGTGTTCACAAGCTGGCATTAGTATAACGTCCTGGTCCATTCTTCCCATCCCATCCCATTTTCCAGGGAAAGAACGGCATTCTTGTTCTCTAAGCTCCATACTTGCGGACATGGCTTCTAGTGACTTGCGGTTTTGTCC
This sequence comes from Lepisma saccharinum, assembly GCA_022664845.1. Lineage (NCBI taxonomy): Eukaryota > Metazoa > Arthropoda > Insecta > Zygentoma > Lepismatidae > Lepisma > Lepisma saccharinum. Next base: position 10,356 of record JAGDQP010000549.1, on the reverse strand, counting down.
TGAAGTCACATCGGCACTCAAAGGTAAGCATCTCGATATCCGAGAGGACATCATGCAGAAAGCGACTTCCCAAAAAGGTGTTCCAGGCATGACAGGATCGTTGGGTTTAAATTTGTAGAAGCTGGAGACTGTTGGTATTTCTAAAGGTATTTCGAAGGTGATTAGAAATTGAAACACGTAAGGTATGTAGTCTTATTTTCCTGGCTTATGGTCGGTTACTTTTCAGACAGTCTTCTATGTGAAACTTTCTGTTTCATTTTAGGTCCTTTGATAGCGAAGCCTTATATCTCCGCTAAATCCGTCCGTCTGCCCGTGTCCAGAAATTATTCTCACAAACCACAAGGTGTAGAGAAGTGCTTAAGGTGTTGTTGGAAAGATGTTGATTGACGCAGTGAGTCAGTGCCGCGAACTCATTTTTAAAAAATCAGTTGTTGAAATTGCTTCCATTTCGTTATACATATCTTTACCAAAATTGGCATAAACATTCTTCTACGCAACAGAAAAAATATTGTGGGAGTCACAGTCCCCAAGCTCCTTGGTTGTCAGTGTTACCAACCCATTTTCTTTAAAATTATTTTTTTTAATTCCTTCCACAACGTTAAACGTAGCAGCGCCAAACTTGGCATAAGCATTATTTACCATAATAGAAAGATACTGTGGGTGTTTCCGTCGCTAAGCACTCTACTTGACAATGTTGCCAACTTATGTAATAAAATTGAATGTTTGTGTACGAGAGATACAGTAATTTTCACGACTGTTACTAGAATTGCAGGTCAAGTTTGTTTAATCTTTGTGCAGGAAATGTCTTCTAATATTCCCCCCCATTGGCGAAAATGGCGTTCACGACAAAGCATATTTCCTGTGAATTAATGAACAAACGTTACATTAATAGTATGATTAAATGTTATAGTATGGAGTATGATAGTGTTACGAATCGATGTGTCTGTTCTAAGAGAAAGTAATAAAAAGAAATTGGGAGCATTCGAAATGTGGACAATACGGAGAACGGAAAAGTCGTGGAACGTGAATAAGTGCTGACGAAAGTACATGAGATGTGAACAATACGGGAGACAATAAGAAACTGGTAAGGACATTGATTATGCAAAGTTTGTATTCTGAAGCAGGAATTCCGCCAGGATTTTCGTTTGGGCAAATGTAAAGTCAAAATTGGGAGTGTGTAAATGGAGTTTTGCTGTTTCTATGAATTTTTGACTTCAAAAAATCTTAAATTTGGGGGCGTTGTCGACATTTTGGGGGATGACACCCACCACAAGGGGGATCTGGTGGAATCATTGCCTGAAAGATTCAATTGAAAGTATTGTGAGAGGACAAAGAAGAAGAGGAAGAAAACGAATTGTTCTTATTTATATATTTATGGCGTTTAGGCATCTCAGGATCAGTCCCGGATAGCGTGGGGAAAAGGATGTTGGAAAGTAGTCGACGAGGGCTTGGTTTGAAGGTAGCCACCTAGGTACTTACCTGGTGTGACTGAGGAAAATCTCCGGGAAAACCTTAGTCAGGATGGCTGGTATCGTTCCCAGGACCTTCCGATTGCTACCAATTGCTCCTTGACACTATTCAGGAAGATTCGTCATAATGTTAAGACAAACTGAAAAACGAAAGATCAGATGAATTCCGGCGTACAAACTTGCTGTAAAAGGACCTGCCGCTTTCAATAAAATACTAATGATGCTGAAAATGTTCTGTATGAATTATATCTATCAACTTTATGAAGTTAATTTCCCTTCAACTACATTATTTAAACGTGTGTTTATTTCCGCGATAGTCCAATCTCTGTATGGTAATAAAATTGGAATTGGTTTCTACGGAAATCTTACTTAAGACTTGGAAGTTCTCAAAATGGTCAACAGATGGCTGACCATGTCTTCATTTCCACTTTCTAACTTCCCGCTTTCGAATAGAGGCAGAGGACTACGAAAGTCTTTGTTAATTGGAAGATATTTTTGATCCTCATGATTTTCTTTCTCTTGTGACTCATTGTCGCGGCATATTGTACAGTTAAAGTAAATGATAGTACAATCTCTGTGTTAATAATTGTATAATAATATAGTTACATTTCCAATGAATTTGTATGTATGTTGATTTTAACAATTCGTGTGTTTACTTTGAGGTTGAAGATCAGAGAAAAAGTGCACCAAAACATGTACAAGAAATGGATTGTATTTAAAATGAACAAAATGTTTTCGAAAAAGAATCTCATCTTTGAGTACTTTCTTCTCATTTATTAACACATTAGAAGCTAGCGCGCTCGATTTCTGTGTGCGTGGTTATGGGTTCAATTCCCGCCTGGTTCAATAAACAGATTGGTTCGGAGCTGACTTTAAAAATGTAGATGTTGTTCTTGTTCCATAACTATTCTTGTCATAGTTCATAGCAGCAACAGATAAGTCTTATTGTAAGTTTGCTCTGCGTAGGAAGTGTTAAGTCCAGTCCGCGGTGCCTGAGATAAGACCTTGTATTTGAACGTTTCACCGTCCAATAGAGGTTGTGGAATTCTGTCTCCGGTCGACCTATATGCAATAATAACAATTTTTTGACTCTACAGGAAGTTCAGAAGAGGATTCCGGGTTGATTCTAGCTTGCAACTTGCATTGATTTGGTGTAAAGAGGGAACATCGCTATAAATATTATTTTTATTATAAGGAATACGAAAATAATGGTCACGAAGGATGAGAGGGTGGATGTAGGAGTGCCATAGAAAATAATTGTAAAATATACTCCTTTGATCACTTTTTCGACCAAAAATGGCCGCCATTGTGGTCTAAGACCAGTTTTTTTTTTTTAACATTGTCAAAAATTTCATTTAGACCATAAGGAATAAGGAAACATTGGTCCCGAAAGATCAGGGGAGGGTTCACATGGGGTTTACAATATCTTCTCAATTTTCTGTTAGCGAATTTCTCAGTTACAGGAATGGAGTACTTGTATTTGAATTGTAGCATGCAGGCACAACATTATTTAAGCCTCTGAGAGAGGAATTCTGTTAGAAACAATAGTTTCTCTTTTTATACCTATGTATAATGGTCTGTGGTCGTTGCAGACAAGTGCAACAAGAAAAATACAATAGACATAAATCGTCGGTTGGTTGACATAACGACGTATCTCAGTTTTGTTAATTATACAGGAGAGCAAAAAATATGTTTTGACGTGACGTGACGTGGTTGAGAAGCTGTAACTTAAATAGATTTTAACTAAGAAGAATGACATCTCGTACTGAGAACAAGTAATGATGGGCAAAGTATCCGTCGTGTTTTTCACTCTTCCACCTACATCCGATTTGCCGTAATTTTATAATTTTCAGAGATACATTTATTCATTACAAAAATAAAGAAGTTTGTATGTTATAATGTGAACCTATGACTTTTGAAAACAAGAGATGCCGTGACAATGACAAATACTTTTTTGGAACTACAGGAGTGCATCAAATCGCAAATAAAACTTCTTCAATATAAATATTGCAATTATTATTGAAACACACTTGTCTTAATGCTGAACAATTACATAAAATTGCTTGTACTTGACATTTCTGATTACAGTAAAACCTCTGTTAACCGAAATACTTTTCACCGAATTAGCGTTTAACCGAAACGGATACGTAACCTAAAAGTGTATTTTTTTTTATCATTGCCTTCAATTTTTTTCACTTTAAACTTTTTATTTTTTAAAATATTTTTTTAAACCGAAATTTTGGTTATCCGAAATGACCTCCGTTCCCTTTATTTCGGATAAAAGAAGTTCTACTGTACAGGAAAAGTCCTGAACATAATGAAAGAAAATCTCGTGCTTTTCCTTTGAAATTCGTAGTGATGTAGGGTTTCATAGTTGAAGCTGTCGTGAAGCTAAATCCTGAATGTCAAAGCGTTTCACAGTGATTTGCTTGTAATCTTCTTTCAAATGACTTGTTTTTAAATAGATTACGTTCAGTGAACTTCTGACACATTTTAGTTCACGGATGTCCTTCCATGTGACTTTTGTGTCATCATCCGTCTTTTTAATACTGAAAAGACGCATTTCTTCAGCTATGGCTTTGAAATCCAGAAATTCTTCCGTTTCTAGTGTGTGAACAATGTATATATATTTTTTTTTATTAAAGAATAGATTCGAATACAAGGGAAGGGGAAAGGAAGTAAGGCTTGGCTGGCGCAGAGAGTGGACAGCCACTGACGGTGCTGCCTACTTTCCTTGACGGTGTTCTGGAGCGAAGACAACAACGTGTGACCACAACGCAGCCCAGTGAGGAAATAACGTGTGGCAACAGGGTGTATGACGTTTGGCTACTCATCCAGTGCAGCGACTTTCCCTTCTTGTTCGTAGGCGGGCAAAACGGAAGATAGAGGTAGATAAATACAACTGTCGGAGTAGAGGTGAACTGTGCTTTTCTTCTGTTGATCAAGAATAGTGTAGATGCGTAAAGATAAAATTTAGTAGAAAAATAAAGCTCCGTTTTGTATACGAGAACAATTGTTAGTCTTAATGCGCTACGATTGATCCATTCCTTTATGTTACCCCCGCTATGCTATGAGATACGCCTACACTGAAACCTAATTAAAATTTTCACTGCCTGAAAAAAGAGACGTAACTTGAGATAGGTCGTTATGTCAGGCGGAACATTGCTCAAATCAGAGATACGTCAGAACTTTAAAGTGCTGTAACTTCTATGTTTTTGCGTTTTGAATTACGTCGCTTCGTCAGGTGTTGCAGAGTACCCATATATACTTAGATACCAATAACTCAATTTCCGTAAAAAAAAAAAAACGTCATGTCAGCCAACTGACGATATACGGAGATAGTGCTGCCATCTTTCGTTAGAGATCCTTGTTTTACATTAACCTTAAGAGCATGAATTGGTAAGAGACCAAGAAACCTCCACAGTTAGATTAATTCCTTTATCATACGATAGAGCTTCTTAGCTCTGCCTCAGAGCTCCCTAGCATTATTTTTAACATTTTTTTTAAATTGCTAACCTTACAAAGAAACTGTCAATGTGATCAAATCAAGACCTACCCTGAAATGTTGACAGGAGAATCTACGTCTTATAGAAAGGTCATACACGAGAAATATGCTACCCAACTTAACTGCAAAGGTACAGAGATACTGAAATATTTGTGCGAAGTGTACAATTATTTATCATTCAGTCAACAGAAATCACTCCTGCTTCGCTTTCGTCCTGAAAAAAAAAGGCGAGTTGTCGTGTCACCTCCCATACCACAGTAGTTCTCACCAGGGAAGGCTTGGACCCCACGATTTTTTTTTAATAGGCAAAATTATATGGATACTCGCAGAATTACATGATTGATCACTGACACAAAGTACAGAAAAAAATAAAGAACTCACATTTCACACGACAGCCTTTAAAAGTACCTCAGTAGCACATATACGTTGAAAATACGTAGATCAAACGTTAGTACCGAAACGTAATTTTAACGTTGTAAATGTACCGAAATGTCCGTCCGTTCAATGGTTTAATCGACGTTGAATAATGGTTGAGAAGAAATAAGTTGAAATCAAGAAGCGGACGATGAAGAAACGGGTTCAGTTAGCCAAAACAGAGCATGGTTGTCTATTGGTATACACATTTTGTTCGTTGCTTTCATCATGATCTGTGGGATTCGAAGTTGGAATCTAGCAATCGTTGTTGGCAGCTCGACACGTTACCCCTCATCAACGAAACCGCCTTGAGAGTCAATACTCTTTTACTATTCCCTTCATGTTACGAACACGTTATTTGTAGTGAAAGGCAGTATTGAACTTAGTCGCCACAAATTCAGACGTGTCGTTTCACCATCATGTCTTTCCTTATTTCTTTGTTATGTGCATAGGAACCAAAAGTGACCTATCCTATCCACCTCCAGACTAGGAATTCTCCAGGAGCCTAAATTGCTTAACTATATACCTATTACCTACCACGGCTAATGGGTGTGGGATCACCGAAAGCTATCTTAAATGCTGAAAGGCAATACTTCATTAGTAATAGTACATGAAGACATACGGAAGTAAAGAAGCTATGATGAAAAGAGGATGAGTAGTATAAGCCTGCCTGGCTGAAGGCAGTACAATATACTAAGGACGGATAAGTTATCCTGTCTGCCTAGCTGAAGGCATACAAAAGTAAGGTGAACAACTGTCCGTCTGGTTGAAGGCGTGTAACCGTTATTAGAATGGGTTGAAGGCTCCTGGCTGAAGGCACTCGTAAACCTGGAACAATAGTATAGGTCTGCTGGCTGAAGGCAATGCAATGTGCCAAGGAAGGTTGAGGACTCCTTCCCACCTAGCTTAAGGCGTGTAGAAGCAAGGAAAACAACTACCCGCCTGGCTGAAGGCATTCAGTTGCCTTTAGGATGAGTTAATAGTCTCGACCTGCATGGCTGAAGGTGTGACGCGACTAGAGAGATGTTGCGAACCACTGCCCGCCTGGCTGAAGGCGTGCAAGCACTGGACAAGGTAAATAGGAACTCTGGCCCACCTGGCTAAAGGCGTTCTAGAATTGGAGAATGAGGTAATAAGAGAGAATGGTAATAAAGATGAATGGAGCAAATGCCAATAAAGCAAAGATAATGCATAAGCCTAGTAAAGATAACTAAATAAGTTTAAGATAATAATGATTTATTGGTGGTCCAAAGAAGGAACACCAAGCAAGGGAGCTTCATGTGGTCTGGGCCGTAGCCCAGGGAGATCTGATTCAGAAGTACCTGGGACCTGTTTATATACTCCCAGTCTGGGTACTTCAAAAACTTTCCGTTCGTGACGTCATACATCCGAAGTCACCCATTTGTACAATTCAGTAATTTCAATCTTTAACTCTATCTTATCAGATTCTGTTACACACATATATTTTATCTATTGAAAGTTCTGATTGTTGTTTTAGATTATCGCAGATAACATTAATTTTCGAATCCATAGCGTTACTTGTAAAATATAATTCTATGAATGGCCAAAATAGTAATTCTATATAATGCAATTCATGGGAGGTAAAAACATTGAATTTTATGGAACAAACATAAGTGACGTTACAAACACTTTCACCATTGTTGCACTATTAAATTTGTATTTCTCAATAAGTGTAATATATATAAAATGCATATAATGCGAAATCTATGTCATGGTTGAAAATGAAAGTTGAAAACACTTCACATTAACGCCCTATTAACTACATAAAATGTTCGTTGAAATATAGTTTAAAATATAACCTGTTTTCAACATACAAATGAGAGCATCAGAAACGTAGTTAATTTTATTCTGTTTGCTTTTAAGCACAATTTTTATGCAATTAACTTGGAAAGATAATCTAAGGCACAGTTCAATATAATAGTTAAAAAGAACGTCACAGTTAATGACACTGAATGGGCTTTTAATTACAAATTTTATTCCATTAACTTAGAAAGAATCCCATGAAACGAAACCTATACCATTGTTGAAAATAACAGTTGAATCCACGTTGAACTAACATCTTATCAACATCATCAAGTCTTTGTTGAAATATGATTTAAAATTAAACGTACTTTACTCAACCGAAAATGGTTAATCAACCAAATAAACCAAAAATCAACGTTCAAAACACGTGTGTGTGTGCTTCTGGGCTATGAAATATTGTAAACAAACCAATATTACACATTTTAACGGTTTTATATACAACTGCACATACTCTAATTTAGAAAAAAATAAACCTAAATCTATTATTACCTAAAAATACCATAACCGTAAATTATTCAAATTACCAATATTGTATTTATATAAACTCGTAATTTCCATTCTGGCTTATGCTATTTAAGAAGAAAGTCTTCAGATTAAAATGTTAATTTATAGATAAAAATATTGCTATTGTACAAAATTTGGATAAAAATTAGCACAGTGCAATATATTGTAGTCCTGTTGGAAGTAAAGTAAGACGAGGGAGAGTCACACATTCTGTGTGTGTGTGGTCCTAGATACCGAAAGAGCGCCTCGTGATAGTTCCACAGAGGACTACTAGGAAAACAATCTTTGATCTCTTTCACAATTGCGTGATATTGCTCTTTACAATGTTTCTTCCACTTCTTTTCATCTCTTTTATAATGTTTCCCTTTTATAATTATTCCTAACTGATAGCCAATAATTAAGAATTTCTTTAATTATTTCTACTTTCAAACTTCATGCGCTTAAACCCAATTTCCGTAGACTACAATATATTTTGAGAAAGTATGACTAAGAAATATTTGTAAACACTTGGTTACAATTGCTCCACAGCAAAAACTACCTTCTTATTAAAGCAATATGGAAGCTTAGGACTCATAAGTAGTAAATAAATAAGGAAATAGCTAGAAGTAAGCCAACACAAAATTGCGTGCTGAAAGAGAAGTAAATTAAGTAAGTGTTCTCTTGATCACGCTACATAAATTTCAATTAGACATAACTGCCATCTCACGGTAATTTCTTTCTTCTATAATATATGTTGAAAATATACGTATTTAATCCTTGTAGTTTAGTGAGCAGGTATGGTCGCGGACTTTGGTTGGTACCGTACTAGAGATAATATAGCAAATTTTAAAATATTATCCTAGGGATAATATTTTAGAGTAATTAGGTAAAATATAATTCTATAGCAAATAGGCTGCCAATACTGATAACGCTGGCAACACTGGAAACTAAGCTTGCAACACGGGGTTGTTTGGCAACGTAGGCCCTCTCAGTGTTTTTGTATCGTGTCGAATGTTTTTATGCCAAGTTTGGCGCAGCTAGGTCTAAATGAATGGAAGCAATTTGAACAATTGTTTTTTTTTAATATCAGGTGGTAGCACCGAACCACTCCACCAATGAAAAAAGTGACAATGGAATATTGTATTGTCACCCGACTTATGTTGCTGTAGAAAATTTCATTACTGTATGACGTCGGGAAATGAGTTAAATTAAGGTTGCAAGATTTGAGGACAATTAAACCATAGTAAGTTAAATAAAAGCATGTTTTAACAGAGACTTTAGCAGTGGTTGAGCGATGGCTTTGTGTTCGGGACGTCGTGGGCTCGTTCCCGGCAGAGCTGAAACCAGGTCACATTTGGTGATCCGGCCTGACCCGAACATATGTGACTCGGTCCGAAACTTGACCCGATTTACCCGGTCTGGGAAACATAATTAACTGGGAATTTCCGCGTCGTATTTTTCGTCCTCTGCGGGTAACATCTTCAGTCCTGGTCACCCCTGAAAGAAAGGCTGCTCAAACAAAAAGAAATGATTAAAAATTCTGTTTTGTCCTCCGGGTTACCGGTTTTAAACCGGGTCTGAAGCCTCGACCCGGTGACCTTCTCCAAACATTGACCCGGTAACTGTTTCAGCTCTGGTTCCCAAGAGTCAACCATCAAGACTGACTTAAAATTTCGAATTTAGTTGTTAAGGCCTTTAGGCAACTTTGGCTCAGGTCGGATGGATGTTGATGGGGGGATTGGTGGAATGAAAAAAGTAGGAGGAAACAGAACAACACCGAGAAGACCCACGTAGACGCTGTTTGACCACCACAAAGCCCACATCGCATGAAAGGGATCGAACCGACGATCCCAAGCACCAGAGGTAAACGCTCTACCATTGAGCCACCGCGGCCCCATCCTGACTAGATTTTCAAAGAATTTTATCAGGTAAATGCCGGGATGGTTCTGTCAACTTAGATCATGGACGACTCCTTTCCGCATCCTTTCCTCTACTCTTCCCCGACATGAGTTACAAATGCCTAAAGGACATACAGATGCTTATCAGAATAATGGAAACACCTGAACGAAAGTGCAACTTACCAGATTAATATGGTGTCGGGCCACCTTTCGTATTCAGAACAGCATTGATGCGACGTGGGATGGAGGCATAGAGGTCGTGAATGGTAGCAAGTGGAATATTACATCATTCCTCGTGCAGGGCATCGGCCAGTTCTGTGAGAGAGGATGGAGGTGGAAATCGTCGCCGGAGTCGTGTTTCCAAGATGGACCACAGATGCTCAATTATGTTGAGATCTGGGGATTGGGCGGGCCAGGGGAGGTGTTGAACTTCATCCCGATGTTCCTCAAACCACGCTGCAACAACTCCAGCTGTGTGAATGGGTGCATTATCATCCTGGAATATGGCGTCATTGTCCGGGAACAACATCCGGACCATAGGATGCAAGTGGTCTCCTAAAATTGCGACATAATCGTTGGCAGTGATGCGTCCGCGAAGTGTGACCACAGGACCCAATTAAAACCATGATATTGCGGCCCACAGCATCACCGTGCCGCCGCCATGTTTCACAGTTGGGCGGAGACACTGCAGATCATACGCTTCTTTGGGCGTTCTTCACACATAAACACGGCTCGTGGTTTGGAATAGGGTGAATGGTGACTC